>JAHHZJ010008102.1:0-12071 GCA_021437245.1 Aegilops speltoides | reverse complement strand
CACACGAAGTGCACCCGGGTTGAACAATCATGGAAATCGCCGACTCCAAATCGGTGAGTAGTAGTCCACTAAACGGGCCAAAATTGGTCAAAACTGTGAGTGTTGATGACGTAACACGTAAACGCACTCCGGGATCACAATTGTGGAAATCGCCAGGAGCCCAAAACGGTGAGTAATAGTCCACAAACGGATCAGAATCGCCAAAATTGTGAGTGTTGATGATCTACACGAACGCACCTCGGGTTCGCCAATCGTGGAAATCACTTCGGACCCCAAAACAGTGAGTAATAGTCCATTTAACGGGCCAAAATCGCCAAACCTAGGACTATTGATGAACAACACATAAACGCACTCGGGTTCGCAATCATGGTAATCGCCAAGGAACCCAAATCAGTGAGTAATAGTCCACAAACGGGCCAAATCGCCAAAACCGCGAAAAGTGTTGATGATCGACACCCCGGTTCGCTAATCGTGGAAATCACCCGGACCCCAAAACAGTGAGTAATAGTCCACTAAACGGGCCGAATCGGTCAAAACTATGAGTGTTGATGATCGACACGAGTGCACCTTGGGTTTCAACAACTATGGAAATCGCCGAGACCCCAAAACGGGTGAGTAATAGTCCACAAACGGTTTAATTGGGCAAAAGTGTGAGTATTGACGACAGAGACGGAAACGCACCCTGGGGATCATCAACCATGGAAATCGCTCTGGGACCCCGAAACATTGAGTAATAGTCCATGAAATGGGCCGAATCAGCCGTTTTGCTATTGTTGATGACCGACACGAAGCGCACTTCGGGTTCAACAAGCGGGAAATCGCCAGATCCATAATGGAGAGTAATAGTCCATGAAACGGGCCGAATCGAAAAACCTAGGACTATTGATGAACGAACATAAACGCACTCGGGTTCGCAATCATGGTAATCGCCAAGGACCCCAAATCAGTGAGTAATAGTCCATGAAACGAGCCGAATCGCTAAAACCGCGAAAGTGTCGATGACGACACGTAAGCGCACTCGGGTTCAACAACCATGGAAATCGCTGGGACCACAAAACGGTGAGTAATAGTCCACGAAACAGGTCAAGGTCGACAAAAACCGCGAAAAGTTTGATGATCGACACATAAGCGCACTTGGGGTTCAACACCTATGGAAATAGCTGACCATAAAATGGTGAGTAATAGTCCATGAACCGAGTCGAATCAAAATTCGTACAGCAAATGTAATGCAAAGACCGGTTAAATTGGAATGCCACCAAATGAATGTCCACAACGGGCAAATGGTAAAACAATCTACATGATGACCGACACCCCGAGGTTCGCCAATCGCAAATCGCCAAATTGCCGAATGGAGATACCACGAAAGGCACCGATTGAACAATCTGGAAATCGCCGACTCAACGGAGTCAGTCCACAATCGGGCCAAAATTGCCCAAAAGTGAGTTATGACAACACAGGCAAAACCGGGATCCAATTGGAAATCGCTAAGCCAAAACGTGGGTAATAGTCCAGAAACGGCAGAACCCAAAATTGGATGTTCATATCACGGAACGCCAAACCGGTCAATCGTGAAATCACCGGCCCCAAAAACGGAGTAATAGTCCATTTAACGGCCAAAATCGCCAAACCTAGGACTTTGATGACAAACATAAGATGTTCGAACATGGTAATCGCCAGGACCCAAACAGTGAGTAATAGTCACAAACGGGCCGAATAGCAAACCCGAAAAGTTGATGTCGAATGCCAATGGTTAATCGGAAATCACGACCCCCGAAACAGAGTAATAGCCACAACGGGCCAAACGTCAAACATGAGTGTATGACGACACGGGCCTTGGTTTCAACAACTATGGAAATCGCCGACCCCAAACGGTGAGTAATAGTCCGAAATCGCGATCAATTGGGCAAAAGTAGATTGGACGAACGAAACCACCTGGATATCAACATGGAAATCGCCGGTCCCAAACATTGAGTAATAGTCCATGAAATGGGCCGAATCAGCCGCTTTGCTATTGTTGATGATCGACACGTAGCGCATTCCGGGTTCAACAAGCGGAAATCGCCAGATCCATAATGGAGAGTAATAGTCCATGAACGGGCCAATCAAAACCTAGGACTATTGATGAACGACACATAAACGCACCTCGGGTTCATATCATGGTAATCGCCAAGGACCCCAAATCAGTGAGTAATAGTCCATGAAACGGACAGACCGCTAAAACCGCGAAAGTGTCGCGATCGACACGTAAGCGCACTCGGGTTCAACAACCATGGAAATCGCTGGGACCACAAAACGTGAGTAATAGTCCAGAAACAGGCCGGTCGACAAAAACCGCGAAAAGTTGATGATCGGCACATAAGCGCACCTTGGGGTTCAACACCTATGGAAATAGCTTTGACCATAAAATGGTGAGTAATAGTCCATGAACCAGTCGAATCAAAAACTACGAGCATTGATGATCGACACCTCGGAGGTCCAATCGCTCAGAATCGCCAAATTGCGATTATAGATGACCGACACGAAGTGCACCTCGTTGAATAATCATGGAAATCGCCGACTCCAAATCGTGAGTAGTAGTCCACTAAACGGGCCAAAATTGGTCAAAATCAGAGTGTTGACGAACACGTAAACGCACTCGGGATCACATTGTGGAAATCGCCTGGAGCCAAAACGAGTAATAGTCCACAAAACGGATCAGAATCGCCAAAATTGTGAGTGTTGATGATCTACACGAACGCACCCCGGGTTCGCCAATCGTGGAAATCACTTCGGACCCCAAACAGTGAGTAATAGTCCATTTAACGGGCCAAAATCGCCAAACCTAGGACTATTGATGAACAACACATAAACGCACCGGGTTCGCTAATCATGGTAATCGCCAAGGAACCCAAATCAGTGAGTAATAGTCCACAAACGGGCCGAATCAGCCAAAACCGCGAAAGTGTTGATGATCGACACCCCGGGTTCAATCGTGGAAATCACCGGACCCCAAAAAGTGAGTAATAGTCCATTAAACGGGCCGAATCGGTCAAAACTATGAGTGTTGATGATCGACACGGTGCACCTTGGGTTTAACAACTATGGAAATCGCGAGACCCCCAAACGGTGAGTAATAGTCCACGAATCGTGTCGAATTGGGCAAAAGTGTGAGTATTGACGACGGAGACGAAACGCACCGGGATCATCAATCATGGAAATCGCCCGACCCAAACATTGAGTAATAGTCCATGAAATGGGCCGTAATCACAGTTTTGCTATTGTTGATGACCGACACGTAAGCGCATTCGGGTTCAAACGCGGAAATCGCCAGATCCATAATGGAGAGTAATAGTCCATGAAACGGCCGTAATCAGAAAACCTAGGACTATTGATGAACGATACATAAACGCACCTCGGGTTCGCTAATCATGGTAATCGCCAAGGACCCCAAATCGTGAGTAATAGTCCATGAAACGAGCCAGAATCGGTTAAACCGCGAAGTGTCGATGACCGCACGTAAGCGCACTCGGGTTCAACAACCATGGAAATCGCGGGACCACAAACGGTGAGTAATAGTCCACGAACAGGTCAAGGTCGACAAAACCGGAGTGTTGATGATCACATAAGCGCACCTTGGGTTCAACACCTATGGAAATAGCCGGACCACAAAATGGTGAGAATAGTCCATGAACCGAGTCGTAATCAAAAAACTACGAGCATTGATGATCGACACCGAGGTTCGCCAATCGCCTAGAATCGCCAAAATTGCGATTATAGATGACCGACACGAAGTGCACCGGGGTTGAATAATGGAAATCGCCGACTCCAAATCGTGAGTAGTAGTCCACTAAACGGGCCAAAATTGGTCAAAACTGTGAGTGTTGATGACGAACACGTAAACGCACTCCCGGGATCGCCAATTGTGGAAATCGCTGGAGCCCAAAACGGTGAGTAATAGTCCACAAACGGATCGAATCGCCAAAATTGTGAGTGTTGATGATCTACATAACGCACCCCGGTTCGCCAATCGGAAATCACTGGGACCCCAAAACAGTGAGTAATAGTCCATTTAACGGCCAAAATCGCCAAACCTAGGACTATTGATGAACAACACATAAACGCACCGGGTTCGCTAATCATGGTAATCGCCAGGAACCCAAATCAGAGTAATAGTCCACAAACGGGCGTAATCAGCCAAACCGAAAGTGTTGATGATCGACACCGGGTTCGCAATCGTGGAAATCACCGACCCCAAAAAAAGTGAGTAATAGTCCACGAACGGCCAGAATCGGTCAAAACTATGAGTGTTGATGATCGCACGGTGCACCTGGGTTTCAAATAACTATGGAAATCGCCGAGACCCCAAAACGGGTGAGAAGTCCACTAAACGTGGCCGAATTGGGCAAAAAGTGAGTATTGACGACGGAGACGGAAACGCACTCGGGATCATCAACCATGGAAATCGCCTGGGACCTCAAACATTGAGTAATAGTCCATGAAATGGGCCAGAATCAGCCGCTTTGCTATTGTTGATGACCACACGTAAGCGACTCGGGTTCAACAAGCGGAAATCGCCAGATCCATAATGGAGAGTAATAGTCATGAACGGGCCGTAATCGTAAAACCTAGGACTATTGATGAACGACACAAACGCACTCTGGGTTCGCTAATCATGGTAATCGCCAGGACCCCAAATCAGTGAGTAATAGTCCATGAAACGAGCCAGAATCGCTTAAACCGCGAAAGTGTCGATGACCGACACGTAAGCGCACCTGGGGTTCAACAACCATGGAAATCGCTGGGACCACAAAACGGTGAGTAATAGTCACGAACAAAGTAAGGTCGACAAAAACCGCGAGTGTTGATGATCACATAAGCGCACCTTTGGGTTCAACACCTATGGAAATAGCCGACCATAAAATGGTGAGTAATAGTCCATGAACCGAGCCGTAATCGAAAAATACGAAAGCATTGATGATCGACACCGAGGTTCGCCAATCGCCTAGAATCGCCAAAATTGCATTATAGATGACCGACACGAAGTGCACCTGTTGAACAATCATGAAATCGCCGACTCCAAATCGGTGAGTAGTAGTCCACAAACGGGCCAAAATTGGTCAAACCTGGAGTGTTGATGATTTAACACGTAAACGCACCGGGATCGCTAATTGTGGAAATCGCCTGGGAGCCCAAAACGGTGAGTAATAGTCCACAAAACGGATCGAATCGCCAAAATTGTGAGTGTTGATGATCTACACAACGCACTTCGGGTTCGCCAATCGTGGAAATCACTTCGGACCCCAAAACAGTGAGTAATAGTCCATTTAACGGCCAAATCGCCAAACCTAGGACTATTGATGAACAACACATAAACGCACCGGGTCGTCAATCATGGTAATCGCCAAGGAACCCAAATCAGTGAGTAATAGTCCAAAACGGGCCGTAATCAGCCAAACCGCGAAAGTTGATGATCGACACCCGGTTCGCTAATCGGAAATCACCGACCCCAAAACAAGGAGTAATAGTCCATAAACGGGCCGAATCGTCAAAACTATGAGTGTTGATGATCGATAAGCGCACCTTGGTTTCAATAACTATGGAAATCGCCGAGACCCCAAACGGGTGAGTAATAGTCCAATCGTGTCGAATTGGGCAAAAGTGTGAGTATTGACGACGGAGACGGAAACGCACTCGGGATCATCAATCATGGAAATCGCCCGACCCAAACATTGAGTAATAGTCCAAATGGGCCAGAATCACCGCTATTGTTGATGACCACACGTAGCGACCTCGGTTCCACAAGCGGAAATCGCCAGATCCATAATGGAGAGTAATAGTCATGAAACGGGCCAGAATCGAAAACTAGGACTATTGATGAACGACACATAAACGCACTCGTTCGCTAATCATGGTAATCGCCAGGACCCCAAATCAGTGAGTAATAGTCCATGAACGAGCAGAATCGCTAAAACCGCGAAAGTGTCGATGACCGACACGTAAGCACTCCTCGGGTTCAACAACCATGGAAATCGCTGGGACCACAAACGGTGAGTAATAGTCCATAAACAGGCCAGTGTCGACAAAACCGCGAGTGTGATGATCGACACATAAGCGCATTGGGGTTCAACACCTATGGAAATAGCCGACCA
The DNA here is from genome assembly GCA_021437245.1 of Aegilops speltoides. NCBI lineage: Eukaryota > Viridiplantae > Streptophyta > Magnoliopsida > Poales > Poaceae > Aegilops > Aegilops speltoides. Next base: position 5,943 of record JAHHZJ010008102.1, on the reverse strand, counting down.
TAAAATGGTGAGTAATAGTCCATGAACCGAGTCTAATCAAAAACTACGAAAGCATTGATGATCGACACCGAGGTTCGCCAATCGCCTAGAATCGCCAAAATTGCGATTATAGATGACCACACCAGTGCACCCTGGGGTTGAACAATCATGGAAATCGCCGACTCAAATCGGTGAGTAGTAGTCCAATAAACGGGCCAAAATTGGTCAAAACTCGTGAGTGTTGATGATTAACACGAACGCACTGGATCGCAATTGTGGAAATCGCTGGGAGCCCAAAACGGTGAGTAATAGTCCACAAAACGGATCAGAATCGCCAAAATTGTGAGTGTTGATGATCTACACGAACGCACCGGGTTCGCCAATCGTGGAAATCACTCGACCCCAAAACAGTGAGTAATAGTCCATTTAACGGGCCAAAATCGCCAAACCTAGGACTATTGATGAACAACACATAAACGCACTCGGGTTCGCCAATCATGGTAATCGCCAAGGAACCCAAATCAGTGAGTAATAGTCCACAAACGGGCCGAATCGCCAAAACCGCGAAAAGTTGATGATCGACACTGGTTCAATCGTGGAAATCACCGACCCCAAAACAGGAGTAATAGTCCACGCAAACGGGCAGAATCGTCAAAACTATGAGTGTTGATGATCGATAACGGTGCACCTTGGGTTTCAATAACTATGGAAATCGCCAGACCCCAAACGGGTGAGTAATAGTCCACTAATCGGTTTAATTGGCCAAAGTGTGAGTATTGACGACGGAGACGAAACGCACTCGGGATCATCAATCATGGAAATCGCTCGGGACCCCAAACATTGAGTAATAGTCATGAAATGGGCCAGAATCAGCCAGCTTTTGCTATTGTTGATGATCGACACGTAAGCGCATTCTGGGTTCAACAAGCGGAAATCGCCAGATCCATAATGAGTAATAGTCCATGAAACGGCCGAATCGAAAAACCTAGGACTATTGATGAACCATACATAAACGCACTCGGGTTCGCCAATCATGGTAATCCAAGGACCCCAAATCAGTGAGTAATAGTCCGAAACGAGCTTAATCGGCTAAACCCGGAGTGTCGGCGACCGACACGTAAGCGCACTCGTTCAACAACCATGGAAATCGCTGGGACCACAAACGGTGAGTAATAGTCCACGAACAGGTCAGTTTACAAAAACCGCGAGTGTTGATGATCGACACATAGCGCACCTTGGGTTCAACACCTATGGAAATAGCTGACCATAAAATGGTGAGTAATAGTCCATGAACAGCCGAATCGAAAAATCACGGCATTGATGATCGACACTCGAGGTTCGCCAATCGCCTAGAATCGCCAAAATTATGTATTATAGATGACCACACGCAAAACCTGGGGTTGAACAATCATGGAAATCGCCGACCCAAATCGGTGAGTAGTAGTCCACGAACGGGCCAAAATTGGTCAAAACTGTGAGTGTTGATGACGAACACGAACGCACTCCCGGGATCGCCAATTGTGGAAATCGCTGAGCCCAAACGTGAGTAATAGTCCACAAAACGGATCGAATCGCCAAAATTGTGAGTGTTGATGATCTACAACGCACTCCCCGGGTTCGCCAATCGTGGAAATCACTTCGGGACCCCAAACAGGAGTAATAGTCCATTTAACGGGCCAAAATCGCCAAACCTAGGACTATTGATGAACAACACATAAACGCACTCGGGTTCGCCAATCATGGTAATCGCCAGGAACCCAAATCAGTGAGTAATAGTCCACAAACGGGCCGAATCGCCAAAACCAAAGTGTTGATGATCGACACCCGGGTTCGCTAATCGTGGAAATCACCGGACCCCAAACAATGAGTAATAGTCCACTAAACGGGCCGAATCGGTCAAAACTATGAGTGTTGATGATCACAACGGCGCACCTTGTTTCAACAACTATGGAAATCGCCGAGACCCAAAACGGGTGAGTAATAGTCCACTAATCGTGTTTAATCGGGCAAAAGTGTGAGTATTGACGACGGAGACGGAAACGCACTCGGGATCATCAATCATGGAAATCGCCCGACCTCAAACATTGAGTAATAGTCCATGAAATGGGCCAGAATCACCAGCTTTTGCTATTGTTGATGACCGACACGTAAGCACTCCTGGGTTCAACAAGCGGAAATCGCCAGATCCATAATGGAGAGTAATAGTCATGAACGGCCGTAATCGAAAAACCTAGGACTATTGATGAACGACATAAACGCACTCTCGGTTCAATCATGGTAATCGCCAAGGACCCCAAATCAGTGAGTAATAGTCCATGAAACGAGCCAGAATCGCTAAAACCGCGAAAGTGTCGCGACCGACACGTAAGCGCACCGGGTTCAACAACCATGGAAATCGCTGGGACCACAAAACGGTGAGTAATAGTCCACGAACAGGTCAAGGTTTACAAAAACCGCGAAGTGTTGATGATCGACACATAAGCGCACCTTGGGGTTCAACACCTATGGAAATAGCTTTGACCATAAAATGGTGAGTAATAGTCCATGAACCGAGTCAATCAAAAACTACGAGCATTGATGATCGACACCCGAGGTTCGCCAATCGCCAGAATCGCCAAAATTGCGATTATAGATGACCGACACGAAAGTGCACCCCGGGTTGAACAATCATGGAAATCGCCGACTCCAAATCGGTGAGTAGTAGTCCACTAAACGGGCCAAAATTGGTCAAACTGTGAGTGTTGATGACGAACACGTAAACGCACTCGGGATCGCAATTGTGGAAATCGCCAGGAGCCCAAAACGGTGAGTAATAGTCCACAAAACGGATCGAATCGCCAAAATTGTGAGTGTTGATGATCTACACGAACGCACTCCGGGTTCGCCAATCGTGGAAATCACTTCGGACCCCAAAACAGTGAGTAATAGTCCATTTAACGGGCCAAAATCGCCAAACCTAGGACTATTGATGAACAACACATAAACGCACTCGGGTTCGCAATCATGGTAATCGCCAAGGAACCCAAATCAGTGAGTAATAGTCCACAAACGGGCCGAATCGCCAAAACCGCGAAAGTGTTGATGATCGACACCCCGGTTCGCTAATCGTGGAAATCACCCGGACCCCAAAACAGGAGTAATAGTCCACTAAACGGGCCGTAATCGGTCAAAACTATGAGTGTTGATGATCGACACGTAAGTGCACCTTGGTTTCAATAACTATGGAAATCGCTCGAGACCCCAAAACGGGTGAGTAATAGTCCACAAACGGTCGAATTGGGCAAAAGTGTGAGTATTGACGACGGAGACGGAAACGCACTCGGGATCATCAACCATGGAAATCGCCTCGGGACCCCAAACATTGAGTAATAGTCCATGAAATGGGCCGAATCAGCCAGTTTGCTATTGTTGATGACCGACACGTAAGCGCACTCGGGTTCAACAAGCGGAAATCGCCAGATCCATAATGGAGAGTAATAGTCCATGAAACGGGCCGAATCGAAAAACCTAGGACTATTGATGAACGACATAAACGCACTCGGGTTCGCCAATCATGGTAATCGCCAAGGACCCCAAATCAGTGAGTAATAGTCCATGAAACGAGCCGAATCGCTAAAACCGCGAAAGTGTCGATGACCGACACGTAAGCGCACTCGGGTTCAACAACCATGGAAATCGCTGGGACCACAAAACGGTGAGTAATAGTCCACGAAACAGGTCAAGTGTTTACAAAAACCGCGAAAGTGTTGATGATCGGCACATAAGCGCACCTTGGGGTTCAACACCTATGGAAATAGCTCTGACCATAAAATGGTGAGTAATAGTCCATGAACCGAGTCAATCGAAAAACTACGAGCATTGATGATCGACACCCCGAGGTTCGCCAATCGCCAGAATCGCCAAAATTGCGATTATAGATGACCGACACAAAGTGCACCCGGGTTGAACAATCATGGAAATCGCCGTCCAAATCGTGAGTAGTAGTCCACAACGGGCAAAATTGGTACAAGGCACAACAATGATCGACACCGGTTCCAATGGAAATCACCGACCCCAAAAGGAGTAATAGTCCAAAGGGCAATCGCAAAACTATGAGGTTGATGATCGACAAGGCACCTGGTTTCAAAACTATGGAAATCGCCGAGACCCCAACGGTGAGTAATAGTCCACTCAATTGGCAAAAGTGAGTATTGACGACGGAGACAACGCACCGGGATCATCAACGGAAATCGCCGACCCAAACATTGAGTAATAGTCCATGAAATGGGCCATACCTTCTATTGTTGATGACGACACGAAGACTCGTTCAACAAGCGGAAATCGCCAGATCCATAATGGAGAGTAATAGTCCATGAAACGGCCGAATCAAAAACCTAGGACTATTGATGAACAACATAAACGCACCGGGTTCCAATCATGGTAATCGCCAAGGACCCCAAATCGAGTAATAGTCCATGAAACGAGCCAGAATCGCTAAAACCGCGAGTCGGACACACGTAACGCACTCGGGTTCAACAACCATGGAAATCGCGGACCAAAAACGTGAGTAATAGTCCAGAAGGCAGGTTTACAAACCGAAGTGATGATCGACATAAGCGCACTGGGTTCAACACCTATGGAAATAGCTGACCATAAAATGGTGAGTAATAGTCCATGAACCGAGTCAATCAAAAACTACATTGATGACGACACGAGGTTCGCAATCGCCAGAATCGCCAAAATTGCATTATAGATGACCACAAAGTGCACCGGGTTGAACAATCATGGAAATCGCCGACTCCAAATCGTGAGTAGTAGTCCAAACGGGCCAAAATTGGTCAAATGAGTGTTGATGACAACACGAACGCACCCGGGATCGCAATTGTGGAAATCGCCGAGCCCAAAACGGTGAGTAATAGTCCACAAAACGGATCAGAATCGCCAAAATTGTGAGTGTTGATGATCTACACGAACGCACTCGGGTTCGCCAATCGGGAAATCACTGGACCCCAAAACAGTGAGTAATAGTCCATTTAACGGCCAAAATCGCCAAACCTAGGACTATTGATGAACAACACATAAACGCACCGGGTTCCAATCATGGTAATCGCCAAGGAACCCAAATCAGTGAGTAATAGTCCACAAACGGGCCGAATCGCCAAAACCGCGAAAAGTTGATGATCGACACCGGTTCGCTAATCGGGAAATCACCCGACCCCAAAACAGGAGTAATAGTCCAAAACGGGCGAATCGTCAAAACTATGAGTGTTGATGATCGAACGTAGGCACCTGGGTTTCAAAACTATGGAAATCGCCGAGACCCCAAACGGGTGAGTAAGTCCACAAACGGTTTAATTGGGCAAAAGTGGAGTATTGACGACGGAGACAAACGCACCGGGATCATCAACCATGGAAATCGCCGACCCCAAACATTGAGTAATAGTCCATGAAATGGGCCGAATCACCAGTTTTGCTATTGTTGAGACGACACGAGCGCACTCGGGTTCAACAAGCGGAAATCGCCAGATCCATAATGGAGAGTAAGTCCATGAAACGGGCCGTAATCGAAAACCTAGGACTATTGATGAACGACATAAACGCACTCGGGTTCGCAATCATGGAATCGCCAAGGACCCCAAATCGAGTAATAGTCCATGAAACGAGCCAATCGTAAAACCGCGAAAGTGCGGACCGACACGAAGCGCACTCGGGTTCAACAACCATGGAAATCGCTGGGACCAAAACGGTGAGTAATAGTCCAAAAGGTCGTTCACAAAAACCGCGAAAAGTTGATGATCGCACATAAGCGCACTTGGGGTTCAACACCATGAAATAGCTGACCATAAAATGGTGAGTAAGTCCATGAACCGAGTCGAATCGAAAAACTACAGCATTGATGACGACACCGAGGTTCGCCAATCGCCAGAATCGCCAAAATTGCGATTATAGATGACCAACGAAAGTGCACCCGGTTGAAAATCATGA
>JAHHZJ010008098.1:0-16415 GCA_021437245.1 Aegilops speltoides | reverse complement strand
TGGTTTCAATGAAGAGATAAGCCTAATGGTGAAGAATTCAACAAATTCTACAAGAGTAGAAGCAAAAAGAAGCTCAAAGTCTAGATCATATGATGAAAAGAGATCTTCTAGTCGGATCGAATCCATAATTGTGGAAGACCCGACACTACTCAAATGAGTGTTCGATCCCACAAGAGAAGAGAAGAATCTCCAAGAAGAAGAAGCTCAAGAGAAGAGTCACCTGAAGAGAGAAGGAGTAGAGATGATCGCAGGAACGAAGATCCTCTCGAGAAGCAAGGATTCGAAAGGAAAGACAAGTCATCAAGGAGCTACACAAGAAGAAAACATCAAGCTCATGTTGGGAATGGGTCTCCGGCCCGACTCCGACAATCACTCCGAAAGAAGCTATCACTCCAACTCCGAATACAACAAGATGAAGGTGTTGCCGGTCTTGCTCTCGATCCTCCAACTTCAACTCCTATGACATATTTGATTCACCAAATGAGGGAATTGTAAGATGCTTCATGGCAAAAGGCCCCAAGGTATCACACCCTGAATTCATTGACTTTGATAGTGATGAGGATGACTTGCTTGGTGAAGATGAGCTTTACATGACAAATCTAGTGAGCTTAGTAATGATGAACATGCTAGTAGTCTTTATAGTCGAGAAGAGTCGAATGACAATGCTATGAAGGAGATTGAGGTCTAACTAAAGAACTAAACACTCTTAAGTTAGCTCATGAAACAACTCAAGAAGATCATAGAGAGCTCCTAAGATCTCATGAGAAGCTACGCCGAGAAGCTCAATCTAGAGCAAGAACATGAGTTTCTAAAAGCTATCAATGACGATCTTCAAAGAAGAGTTCTTCATATCTTGCCAAACGACTTCTCTTGTCTAACTTCTTGCCACCTATTAAAACTAAGCATGACAAGCATAAGAAAAAATCTTCATCTAGTAGTAACAATAATCATGCTAAATCCAATATTGTTGCTTCTAGTAATTCTCTTGATTCCACTAACAATGTTTCAAGCCAAGTTACACTTGAGCAAGAAAATAGTTTATTGAAAGGGATTATAGAGAAAGGTGTCTACAAGAGCCTTGCCGGAAGCAAGAACTTTGAGGAAATTGTTCGCAAGCAAGGTTGGCACCGGAAGAATCAAGGAATTGGTTTTGAGCGAAAGTTCAACGCCGAGGGTGTTGAATGGGAAGAAGGTCAATATCCCACTCCAAAATTTGTTTCTCAAAAGGAGAAGTATGATCCTACTTCTTCAAATGTGGAACAAGCTCAAGATGACCTTCCACCACAAGACCACAAGCTAAAAGGCAAGGACAAGCTTCAAGAGGAGATTGATGCATTCATTGAAGCACCCAAGGCCATGGTCAAGGGTTCCCAAGGAAACTTCAAGTTCTACTTCACAAGCTCAACTATACCCCAAGGATTCCCATCAAGATGATGTGGATCCCAAGAAGAAGAACTAGAGAGTTCTTGAGGGTGACTCCGCCAACATACTTCACTCACATTCATTTTGGCAAGAACTTGTGCAATCAACTTCCACATCTTGCACTAGTTCATGGAGTCACAAACCTCTTGTTGGTAAGTCAAGGGACAAGGTAATCATTGCTTTCATGGACATCATCTATTATGTACTTCAATCTATGTCCATGGATATCCTTGTTTGTTCCTTTGTGGACTAACCCATGTAGGTATTGAAAGTGCCCGAATCCAAAGGATTGCTCCCAACTCTTGATGATCTTCATCAACATTGAGCATCCACATCTTCAACATCTACATGAAGTCTTCTACGACAACCCAAGGTTAGTTTGACCCTTTAAAAGGGTTCTCACATCAAGGGGAGCTTTGCTCTAAAGATATGAGCTAAAGCATCTTCAAATGATGTGAACACATTAATGTTTTACATAAAAGTGGTAACCCCACTTGTGCTTAAACGATGAGTATGACCTATGATCAAATGTTCTCATTTGACTCCTAAGTCAATATACTCATATATAGATGACCTAGTCATCGCCAAATTGTGTGCTAGTTGCTAGAGTTTTGTTTGTGCATGTTTGACACATATTTCATTTATATCTTATTGTGAGAGCATGTTGATGCATAATTTTATCCATTCGAGGACATCCATTTGTTGCTTTGGTCTTTTGGATTTTCTCTTTCGACCAAATGGATGGACAAGAATGCCTAAGTTCCTCCCCTAGCTATCTATGCTTTCTTGTCTCAAACTCTATTCATGCTTATATCACAAACTTTGATCAAGTTTTTTTCGACGACCGAGTGAGGAGCACTCTGAGCCACCGATCCGTCAAAAGCTTAAATTCCAAAACCTTCTAAGTACTTTCGTCAAACCAATCTACTCAAATCGGACGATCAAATCACTTGATTGATCTAGGTTTTCACCTCGGTGAAACCGAAGGTAAATTTCGCGTGATCGATGTGAGTAATCGCTGATAACCATCTCGGTGCCACCGAGTTTTCCAACTCGTCCCACCGACACCGAGGGTATATACCGAGGGCAGCGCGCTGATTATTCCTTCAAACGCCTCGCCTAAACCTTAGTTGCCGCCGTGGTCTCCGGAGCTCGTCAGGCCGCCGCCGGGTCTTCGCCGCCATACGGTCAATCTCATCGCGCCAGTCCAGAGAGAAACTCCACCAAGTTAGGGTGAGTTTCGATCCCTCTCGTGCTTCAACCTCCGATTCAATGCACGATTGGTTTGCCTAGCTTCTTGCCATGTTTGAAATCTTCCTATCCAGCAGATTAGTTCTTAGAACGAAATTCGAGTGAAAATTTTAGGTTAGGTTTCACAACACATCTCGTGTGACCGATTCTACATTCTGGATCGACCGATCCGGCCTCTCGCCATTAGATCAGCACCTTTCGTCCAACCGAAGTTGCAAATCGGTAAGACCGAAATGAGGATTTAGTGAAACCCTAGTGTTCTTGGTTAGATCGAAACCCATTTCGTCCAACCGAAAGTGGTGTGAATGGTTCTTTTAGACACTCGGATTCACCGAATTTTAGACTCCGGTCGACCAAATGCATTCTGTGGAAACTTAAAACTGAAATTTGAACTCCTTCTTTTGCAAAATCTTCGTCAGCTTTGTGATAACTCTTCTATTCTCGCCTTATACCTATTCTATTCACAGTGTTTTCACCATGTCCGATGCAAGTGACAGCGTAAGTGTCCGAATCACCAGTTGAGATTCCAGAGGCAGCACTAGTCCCAAGCGCAGCTTTTTCCGATGATGGTGAGAGGAGCACCCAAGTGGTTTGCTCTCGCGCCACCAGGGCTGTGAAGAAGAGAAATTTCGATGAAGAGGATTCTGACTTTGTTGCCGAGGAAGAGATCACTTCTAAACCTAAGAGGAAAGTGGTTGCCAAAGACTATCAAGGGCAACATACCAAGAAAGGCACCAAAGAAAGTGAAGAAGTCCACTGCCAAGAAGTTGAGCATGGAAGAGGAAACCTCCAAGAAGATAAAGAAAACTTCCAAGAGGAAGAGGATAGTACATGATGAAGCAACTGATGATGATTCTGATGAGGAAGCACCCCAGCCCCTCCTCAAGTCTAAGTTGATGGGAGATGCCATCAGGCAGGGAGCACCTACAAAGTCTAAGCCATCACTCCAAAGAAAGGCAGCTCAAGCCAAGCCTACGCCAAGCCCAAGAAAACAAGGAGAAATATTCCGCTTCAGAGAAGAAGAAGGACAATGTGCCACCAATGAATCAAGATGAGGCACATGTGTTGTCAAACTCGCATGTAAACCGCCTACCACAATGATGCTCATCCTCGAAGCAGTAAAATATGAAGGAAAGGAAGGACAAAGGCCTCGTGCAATGGAGGCAAGTTGATCCATATGCCACCAGAGAAGGACATGTTGACTCAAGATTCCACACCAGAGAGCAACAAGATTTCTATGAGATAGTGCTCATGGACAAGAAGCCCATTGTTGTTACACTAGATATGTCGATCGGAATATATTGATAGTGAAGAGCACAGAGACTACTTCCCACATGTGCATGAGAGCTTCACCGCATGTGGTGTTGCTGAGTTCGTTGGTCGGTTGACAAGATGGAATGATGAGATGATCATGCAGCTTCTATGCCACAAGACACTTCTATCCGTGATGGCGAATTGTATGGATGACCAAGGCCGTAGATTCTCTTCAACAGCTTGAAGAGTGGGCAGCGCGCTAAATGCTCCAAAGATCAAGAGATGATGATGTTGATGTCTATGGAATTCCCAAGAAAAATCATGAGTCAATGAAGAACATGTACAATGAGGTACCAGCCAAAGATGTAGATATATGGAAGCTCGGATCAATGTATCATCTTCAGGCAGGTCTCCCAACCACTAACACGATTCTGAGGCATACCTTGATGCCCAAGTCAGGAGATCATCGCATGATAAGAGGCTATTCTATCAACATGCTGCATATTCTAGATCGAAGGCACCTTTCAAGGTGATGGACCCGATAGTAGAGACTATCAAGAGGACAGAAGCACTGTAAGAGGTCATGTGGGTTTGCCCGCACATTCAGATGCTCATCAATGCCAAGTTTGGCACGGCACCTACTTGTTGGATAGACCCCACTTGCCACCGCAGCCCTAACATGAGGATAATGAAGTTGTGATGACAGAGGATGATCCCACATCCTGCTGAAGGTCAAGCTAAGTCCAGCTGCCAAACAAGCCAAAGCTGAGAAGGAAGCAGAGAAGAGCAGCAAGAAAACCCAAGAGCGTTGGAGAACAGCTTCTGAAGCTACCAGAGGATTGAACTACGCTCGCCAGCATAGTGCAGTCTCGTAGAGAGTCTTGAGAGGATAGTTGAAGACAAGTTCCATGCTCGATGTCAAGTCGATCAAGTGCAAGTCACCGCCAACAAGCTTGAGGCAGATATTGAGGAAGCCAAGAGGGAGAAGGCAGAGCTCATGAAGGAGATGGAAGGTGATTTGGTCCAGATGATTATGAGAAGCCTGCTCAGTTCCCACAAGACTCAGATCGCTTGCTATTCCAAAGGATGCACCCTGTGGCTACAACATCAAGACCTCCCACAGCTCCATCGCCCAGCTCTAGCCCAGTCCACTCCTCCAGCCCCACAGACTTCACCGAAGCCTTTGCAGATGGAGCTATCTCCACTCCATCAACCTGCATGAGAGCCGCCAAGCAGAGTCCCTAGTGACGCTTAGCTCTATACCTTTCGAACTTTTTGGTAACTTGTTGCCAAAGGGGAGAAATTGTATAGATCATAGGACTTCGAGAGAGAGTGCTCGCTTGTCTTTCGCTTGCGTTTTCCTTGAGATACTTTTGAGTTTTCCGAGACATTTCGTGAGTTTGATACTACGCTTGTTTCATTTTGATGAGTGCTTGATCATACTATGCTTAATGTGTGCTTAATGCTTATCATATGCTATTCATATCTTGTATGATCATTTACTCATGTCTTGGTGATTGGGTGCATGCTACTCATTCTTATCATTTTGTGCGCTTCCACCAAGATGTATGTGACATGGAAGAGTGACCCATGATCCTAATCGATTGTGCATTTGCATTCAAACGCAAATCTTAAATAATGCACAAATTTAGGGGAGCTCTTGCTTATCACATACTTCTCAAAGCTATTTATATCATTCATTGATTATATCATTTGTCGAGTTTTGATCTATATGTTGTCATCAATTAGCAAAAGGGGAGATTGAAAGTGCAACTAATCCCTGTGGTTTTGGTAATTAATAACAACATATATATCATTGAACTAATTGTTTCTTGAGATTATTTCGAAAGTTCAAGGATATGGGTATGGCAATGACCGATGATGTGGACCCTCAAAATGCTAAGGAAAGCATTGGCAAAAGCTCAAGACTCCATTTTTGGTTTAGTGATCCATGATCACATTGAGTCCATGGGAAAGCCAATACTATTAAAAGGGGATGAGGTTATGATGATGATCTGTTGCAGCAAAGTGCTTAGTGATCTATCTCCCAAACTATCGCAATCTTTCATTCCAACATATACTCATAAGTAATCTCGGTCCCACCGATTCCATAAACTCACCACACCGAGATGAACCACCTCACCATATAGCCAAACCCTAGTAATTTCGGATTTTCCGATTCCAAACTCGGTCTCACCGAAACTAGTGTTGCTAACCTTCAGAACCTTCTAGAATCATATCGGTGTCACGAGATGATAAAGTCGGTCCCACCGAGAATGGCAAACCCTAGTCTTTGGAAGAATCGGACTAACCGAGATTGTATTTTCGGTCCCATCGAAAATCCCAACGCTCACAAGATTTGAACTTTCGGTCTCACCGAGTTGTCAACTTCGGTCCCGACCGAGATTGGTCAAATGTGTGTAACGGTTGGATTTTGTGTGGAGGCTATAAATACCCTCCACCTCCTCTTCATTCATGGAGAGAGCCATCGAAAGAACTACCACTCCTACCTTACATTTCGAGAAGAAAACTACCTACCCTTGTGTTGAGACTGTTGCTCCACTCCCACCATATGAAACTTGATTTCTAGCCTTCCCATGTTGCTTTCCACTCAATCCTTTCTTCCACCATAGCCAAATCAGTGAGGAGAGTTGAGGTTGGGGAGATTATCATTTGAAGCACAAGAGCAAGGAGTTCATCATCACCAACACCATCTATTACCTTTTGGAGGGTGGTGCCTCCTAGATTGGTTAGGTGTCGCTGGGAGCCTCCACAAGATGTGGAGTTGAACCAAGATGTTTGTAAGGGCAAGGAGATCGCTTACTCGTGAAGATCTACCCCAGTAAGGCTAGTCCTCCGTGGCGAAGCCATGATGGCATAGACAAGGTTGCTTCTTCGTGGACCCTTCGTGGGTGGAGCCTCCGTGGACTCTCGCAGCCGCTACCTCCGTGGGTTGAAGTCTCCATCAACGTGATTGACGATAGCACCACCTATCGGAACCACGAGAAAAATCTCCGGTTCCAAACTGCTTGTTCTTTCTCCACCTCTATTTACTACATGTGCAATTTACTTTCCGCCATAACTCTAGAATTGCATGTAGGGTGATACTTGACTTGGTCATCATTGTGAACTTGCTAAAACTTGTCCTAATCAAAAGGCTAAACTTTTAAATTGTCAAGTAGTCTAATCACCCCCTCTAGACATACTTCCGATCCTACAACCGGCTACCCTTGGATGACTCGGCTGATCCTCGCCGCTGGTGTCCCACAGGTGCAAGCACGGCAGCCCTTTGCGCTTCACATCCTTGGCCTTGGGCTTATTATCTTCTTGGTCAGCAGCTGGGAGCTCGAGGAGGAAAGGCGCCTTCCTCAACCCTAGTGCACTTGGTCGCCAAATTGAACAGCCTGTGGAGGTGCATGTGTCCTCATGGATCGCGAGCTCCTCCTTCATCTTGACGCCACGCACGCCGGAGAAGGCTGACATGATGGCCTCTCGACACCTTCGGATCTTAAGGCGAAGGCCAAGCTGTATGAACTTCGCAGGTCTCCGGATGCTGCTTGAAGCGGCGCAGTGGCTGCGGTCGGGGCCGGTCGGGGTGCCTGAAGTTGGCGCGAATTGGCGATCTCGCCCCAGGGAAGATATCATGCCAGAGCCAGGTTCAAGAGCCAAAGGGCGCCTGCCCTGAGCACCATGGGGTACCAGTTGCTATGACCTTCTCGCCCCTGCTATGTTCAATGCCCAGCTCATAGAGCTGAGGAACTCAAGAGGTCAGCCATGCCGCCATAGCGCGGGGCAGATCTCAGCCCTAGCGCACTTGGTCGCCAAATTGTACAGCCTCGTGGAGGTGCATGTGTCCTCATGGATCGCGAGCCCTCCTTCATCTTGATGTCACGTGACGCCGTGGAGAAGGCTGAGATGATGGCCTCCACGCACCTTGGGGATCTTAAGGCGAAGTGCTGTGAATTGAGCCGGATGAACTCGCAGGTCTCCCGGATGCAGCTTGATGCGGCGAAGTCGCCATGGTCGGGCCGGTCAGGGTGCCTTGGGAGTTGGCGGAATCGTGCGCATCTCTGCCCTAGGAAGATATCGGTGCAGGAGCCGGTTCAGAGCGTGCGCGGCGTCTCCCCTGAGCGCACTGGGGAACCAGTTTCATGACCTTTGCCCCTCATGATGCAGCTTTCATGAGCTCATAGAGCTGGAGGAACTCAGCAGGGTCAGCTCGCCATCAGCGCTGGGGCAGATCAGCTTGAACTGCCTGACTTGCCACGCCCATGCAGCTCGGCGGAGAAGGCATGGCAGCCGTCAGGGCCGCAGGAGCCTTGGTGACGGAGAGCTTGATCTTGCGGGATCTCGTGCAGCCGCCAGTGCATGCGGGTCCCTGGCGCTGGGCAGAGCTGTTCATGCCTGTGCCTGCGGGAGCACAGACTCTCTGGGGACGAGGGATCTCTCTGGCAGCTCTTCTTCTGTCAGGCCGCTGGCGCCGACGGAGGGTTCCGCCAGGGCCAGCGCCATGGGGCCAAGGCGCTTGAGGGGAGGCAGCTGCAGGGCCTGAGCGCTGCACAAGCAGGCGGGCGCGTGTAGTGAGAGGGATGGCGCAGGGGAGCTCTCAGCCGGCGCCGACGAGCTGGTGATGCGGCAAGCCATGGCCAGAGGGTTGTCAACGGGATGGTAGGTAGGAGCCTCGGCAAGCAGGCGGCGCGTCGCAGAGCGGACGGGCATGGGACGAGGAGCCGCCGAGTCGACGGGTGGCGCGGCTCTTCGCCGACGGCAGGGTGCAACGGATGAGTGCTGGGCTCGTTCCCCACCGAGCCGAGCTAGCAGCTTTGACGGCAGTGACGGAACGGCGGGGCGCAGACGGGCCGTTCGGGCGACGCGAGTGGCGAGCGGCCGGGCCGCGGGCAGCTCGATTTAACGCCCCGACATGGACGCGACGGGCGGTGAAACACGAGGCGACGGAAGGTAGATTCGCGCACTTCACCGGTGCGCCAATGTCGATTTCGGTTCCGCAGACTCAAGGTTCAACACGGGTGCACGCAGAGATCAGACTCTACCTAACCATGTCTCATCGCCGCAAGGATCTAAAGCTACATAAGAACAACACAAGGGACATGAGATTTATACTGCTCAGTCCACTATTGTGGTGTAATACCCTACCTAGTTTGTGTGTGTGGATTGCCTCAGAGGCTGATGATGATGAGTCAGATAAGGAAGAACAGCCTCACATTGTCTATTCTTGGCCGGAGCGATGAACTGCTAGGGGAGTTCACCGCCTCTCTTTATCTATCTCCGACATGTATGCCCAAAATCTCCTCTCTCACCCCGGGTGGCTAGTCCTATTTATAGGCGGAGGCCCCGGCCTCTTCCCAAATATTGAGCGGAAGGGCGCCAACAATTGGCCATTCTAAAGGGGAACATCTAGTACACTTATCCTCGACTAATGTTGGTCCTCGCCGCCAAAGACCCTCGACGATGACGCCGACTTGGGCTCCACGATGACCTCCATCCCGCCGTCCCCGCTGGTCTTGGTCTTGTTGCACCAAATGGTTGCCTTGTTGATACTCTTGCTCGCGCCCCCTTTGCACCAAAGAGGAAACAAGGAGTTCAAGGAGCCGGGCGCCGCTGGCCTCGATCGTCATGGTCAGGCACACGGCACCTCGTGAGGTACCTTGCCTTGATTTCTCCGGCCTCGAGCCACCGACGAGGCTGCGTGCCCGAGGAAGCCTCCCACATCCGCCTCGGAGGCTTGGCCTCGCGAGGGTCTTGAGCATATGTTGATAAAGATGGGCGACTGGCCACCTTGAGCCACACCGCAGCGCAGGCAAGTATGGGTACCCCTGCCCTAGAACGCCGACACCTCCCATACTGGCGGCGAGCTCGCCGAGGGCCGGACCGAGGATGTAGAGCACGAAGGAGAACATGGGAGAAGGGAGACTCAGATGGGCCCGACCTGCTACACTGCGATGCTAGCGCAGCCTAGCACATCACAAGGAATCGCCTGAGTCGGCAAGATAAGTCCCGATTCTGCACCACCTGATTGTTGAACCTAGGTGTTGCGCCACCGTGATCCTCTGTAGGCCATGTTAAGGCCCTTTGTTGCCTTACCATGGTTGCTTGAGCGCTAAAGGGGCTCTCGAGCATCGCGGCCAGGCTCTTATCGACTCGGCCGCCACCTCTGACCTTGACCACAACACGCACCGGCATACTAGCAATGGCTGCAGCTGCCTGGGACCGGACTCACAACAGAGCAACAAGCTATCGCGAGGTTGGAAAGGGGAGACCGAGCCTTAACGGGACATGCGTTCGCAGATTTTTCATAATAAGGAAGGTATACAAAAAAGACTTCACAGACACTTACACGCCCCCACGGGGTACTTCTTGGTTCCTTGCAGGGAACAAGAGATGAGAACCTGGAATCCTATTCACGCCTCGCCGACGCCATCATCAACAAGGTCATGGAAGACCAGCCCTCCCACGATCATGTGTAATGATGGTTTTCCTTGCATGTCGAGGGACTTGTCAAGTTGGGCAGCTTGTCGAGGCAGTGGGAACCGGAGACGCCCACGCCCAATCAACCGCCATGCGCCGACTCAAGGCCGAGGCTTTGGGCCCACGGCGCCCCGCTGACCTTGGCTTCGCCAAGCTAGCCCGAGCGCACCTGGGCCCGGGCTACTGCTGCCATTCCGGGAACGGGGTCCCAAGACTTGCTCGCTCGCAGCCCACAACGTGGCTTTGCTAGCAGGCCTGACAGAGGGGCTGATTGCTGGGCGACGACACAAGACCTCCTTAGGAGCGGCCTCACTAGGCTGCCTCATGAGAGCGGAGAAATCAAGGGTAACTCGCGAGGCTCTCGTGACGGAGCCATGACGACCAAGATTAGGCGGGTGCCGCACGCCAGGTCATATTTTCCTCTTTGGTGCTAAGGAGGCAGCCAAGCAGTACCGAGGCATCAAGCAAAGTTTCCATATCAAGTAACGAGACCAAGACCAGCAGATCGTCGGCGCTGGGAACGGGGTCCCTGACTTGCTCGCCGGCCTCGCGGCGTGGCTTCAAAGGGGCCCCAGCTGCCCATCTTCATCAACACAAGCTCAAGACCTCGCGAGGGGCCAAGCCTCACGGGCGGACGACAAGGAGCTTCTCGTGCACGGCTCATCAGCGGGCTCACGAGGAGGCGGAGTGTTCAAGGTGGATACCTCGTGAGGTGCCCATGACGCAAGCCATGACGCACTAAGGGCGCACTCCGCGCCAGCCCCAGAAGGTCCTCCTTTCCTCTTTGGTGCAAAGGAGCAAGCCAAGCGAGAGCATCGAGCAAAGGCACCCATTTCGTGCAACGAGACCAAGACCAGCCAACGGCAGGAGGAAGTCATGGAGCCCAAGCAAAGGCCACCATGAGAGCCTTGACAGCGAGGACCAACTTTAGTCGATAGGTGTACCGCTGTTCCCTTCAAATGGCCAATTGTGGCGCCTTCCCCTAATATTTGGTGAGAGGCCCAGGTCGCTACTCTATAAATAGGACTAGCCACCCCTGTAGAGGCATCTGATCCTCACCAAGAAACCACTAGATAGAGCGATCAACTCCTCCTAGCAGTTCATCGATCACCAAGAACGGACTCGCAAGGCTGTTCTTCCTTGTATTGTTCATCATCAGCCCAAGAGGCAATCCACCACACCACACACTAGAGTAGAGTATTACACCACAATGGTGGCCTCAACCAAGATAAACCCCGTGGTCTCTTGTGTTGATTCTTTCAGTAGTTTAGATCCTAGCGATTCGGGCGAGGAGCAGGTAGATAGAGGGCTAAACCTCTCACAGACCCCTGTTCGAACCTCAAGGGTCTGCCGAACCCAAAATCTGACATTTGGCGCCAGGGTGCGCTGAATTGCCTTCCGTCAGCCTCGTTTTCTCCGACCATCGATCCATGTCGACGCTGCTGGGCCCGCCGAGCGCAGAGCCGCCTCGCTTCCTTGGTCTCCCAGACGGCTCCTGCCGGGCGGGCGCCCTCGCTGCTCCCATCACCGTGCCAACACCGCCACCGCCCGGCGGGAACGGGCAGAAGCGCCATCCCAAGATCCTCCGCGGCCTCTGGGGAGAGCCACGCGCCTCTTCCTCGCCACCCTGCCACGCTGCCTCGGTCGGCGCTGCCCTCTTGGCGGCTCGCAGCGCCACCTCCACCACCACGCTGCTTATTCGTCTCCGGTTCGCGCTGCCCACGCTGCAGGGGATCCTCGGCCGGTTAGCCATCGCCAGCTGGCCTTCAGCTCGAGGACCACCTCTAACTCGGCCGCCGTGCGCCCCCATGCTCAGACGCCCACCATCTCGCCGTGGCTGTCACCAGACTTCATCGATGGCAGCGCTGGCTCACAGGTTTCGCTTGAGGCCTTCAACCTCTCAGATATCCCCGAGCGGCCTGAACCCAGCCGCCTTTTCTCCTGGAATGGGTCGTCCACTCCTTGGGACAGATCTGCTCCGTAACTTTCGCACCTACGACATTTCGCACAGAGCTGGTCGATTTGACATCGCCCCATCGCCTCCCCTACAATGCCATCTCGCTATCCAGATCCAAATTCATGGCCGGACTCACCCGGCGATAACCTCTTGAAGATGCCCGGAGCAACGGTTCTCACCTGCGTCTCGGCGACACCGGAGATGCGCTACGAGTACGCAAGTCGCCTCAAGAGCGAGGCACGCCCACCAACAAAGAAACCGCTAAGTTCCAAGGGGCTCCGCCAACCAAGAAGAAACAGCTTGTTCACCCAAGACAAGGCAGGACTAGCAGACACCGACGAGGACGGGTCCACTAACGCCACTTTCACCATAGGCGCCAACCTCGGCCCGAAAGCAGAGGAAGCCCTGGTCAAGTTCTTGCGCAAACAAGAAGGTGTTCGCTGGGAGCCCGATCAGTTGGAGGATCCCACGGGCGAAATGAGCACCACCTCAACATGTGCCCCAACGCGCGCCTGTGAAGGTATACAGGAGGCAGTCCACCAAAAGGTGCCTTCATCGCAGAGACTCGCAAGCTAGAAGCCGCAGGGTTATTCGCGAGATCCGATATCTAGATTGGTCACAACCCCTGGTTGTGCCAAAGAAGGGAGGAAGGTGTAACCGATACAACTCTTCCATATTCAGAACTCCAACTCTTGCCTTTTCCGGAGATGCGTATGTTATTTCCTCCATGGTTGGGTTTTGTCTTTTGTTTTGCATTGTGTTCATGTCATGCATCTCATCTCATAGCATCATGACAGCATCTCAGATTGTTTTCATAAAACTCAGAGTCGCTCAGCTAGCTCTTTCTCTCCTTGCCTCCGTGTTATTTTGTCCGCCCTTGTCCTCGCTGACCTCTCGCACTCGCAGGCGTGTCCGAATCTTGCCCAACCTGCATCACAGCCATCACGCTGATTCAGATCATCCCTAACATCTACAAAACAACTCCGCTTTTATTTGGGCTCCCTATCTATTTATTCCTCGACTGCTCGATTATGATCGGCGTCCGAGTAGCCCCTAAACCAACCACTCGCTATATAAACATCAATCCCTAAAACCTAGGCTGTCTGTCCCATCCCCATCCTCCCGCCGCCACTCTCTCCCTTGGGATCCTCCCAGATCTCCTTCTCACCCAACCAGCGCAGCCAAGCCTCCACCTTCTCCTCCAAATTCAAACGCCGTCACCCTCTCCATTTCCTCGATCACCAAGAAGCCAACCACTAGCGCCACCTCCAGATCAACAATCCATCCATCCCGAGCCACCTCAAGGCAAGTGCTTTGCCCGAGACCCCGAGTAGGAGCGCGGCTTGCTCTCCTCCTCCTGGCCGCACCTCACCTCCTCCCTGGCGCTCCATCTCAGAGCTACCAGGTTTTCCTGGCCGACGAGCAGCAAGACCCGAGCCTGGTGCGTGCTCCTCCTCGCCATGCGCCGAAGCTCACCCATTGTCGCCCAACCTCGACCGCTTCCCGCCGCTCGCCGACTGACAGTAAAACCAGCTAAACCGGGCGCCTGCCTCTTTCTCGCTGATGGCTTCGGCCACACGGGCACACGCAGCCAGAGAACTGCCGCCTCCAGATCGGTCGACCACCTCTCCGCAAGGACCGTGCCCTTCCTCTCCATCCTCCTCTGCTTTTTCTTCTTGATCACCGCAGCGCTCTCTCGTAGTCTCTCATCTCTCGCTTCTTCACAGGAGCCGCCGCCATGGTCTTTCCCGGCGCGCCATCTCCGCCAGATCCGACGCCAGGACCGGATCCGCCCGGATCGACCTCCCGAGCCCTCATCGCTGCCTCCTCGTTGCAAGGGACGACGACGCGCCAGCGCGTCCGCTCTCGCCAAGCTGATCAGCTAAGCGCCACGACCGACAGACGCTACCGAGCCACCTCCCTTCGCTAGATCTCGCCAGACGCTGGGCCTCGAGCTAAGTCCCCAATCCACCTGGCTCTGCTTCCATGGCCATGGCCCATGGTGAGGCCACCCCTGCGCCTCTTTCTTTTCCATTCTGTGGCCCAGCCAGATTCGCCCAAGGTATGCTTTTTTCGTTCTCGCAATTTGTCCAATTATCCGAGAGTGTAGTTTTACGTAAAAACCTCATCTTCATGCATTTAATATCTCATTAACTGCATCGGATTAAAATGATTCAAACATGTAAAATGCTTAGAATTTTATCTAGTTTCACAATATCCAACTTTCATCCATGTTTAAAATGTTTAAAATGCTGTTTGATTAAATTTGCTCAATGCCATGCTAAAATGTTTTATTTCATAACTAAATAACCGTAGCTAGGTTTTTAATAAACTTTATATGTAAATGGGGTGGAAAATGCCTAGTTTAACATGGTGCACTTTATTTTCCTGTTTAACAACAATAAAATATGGTTTAGGCAGAACAGTACCAAATCTAAAATATGCACATGGGGATTTTCCGAATTGTTGTTTGTTGTTCCGCCTCATTTAAACTTGCCTAAATAGTTAGTTTACTTTTGTTACACCCTTGCCATGTTTAATAACATTTAACATTGTTGTGTATCTAAAAGAGAGAGAACTAAATAACTCGATGGTAGCCATTAATATGCAACTCGTGCATATTGAGCTCCACTTGTAGTATTGTTTGTTGCACTTTGCCATGCCATGCCTCATTAAACCGACATGCATCATATTTGTTTGTGCATCATGCCATGTTTATGCTTGTGCATTTACCATGTTGTTTGTTTCTTTCCGTGTTTCTTCTTAGTTCCGTAATGTTGCGATTGTGAGGATTCGCTCGACTACTCCTGCTCGCTTCTTCATGGACTCGTTCTTCTTCCTAGCGGATTTCGTGCAAGATGACCGCTACCTCGGATCTCACTACTATCATTGCTATGCTAGTTGCTTCGCTCTATTGCTATGTTATGCTACCTAACTTTTTCTCATCAAGCCTCCCAAATTGCCATGAACCTCTAACCTTGACACCATTCCTAGCAAACCATTGTTTGGCTATGTTACCGCTTTGCTCAGCCCTCTTATAGTGTTGCTAGTTGCGTGAAGTTGAAGATTGCTCCATGGTGGATGTGGTTTATGTTGGGATATCACAATATCTCTTATATTATTAATGCATCTATATACTTGGTAAAGGGTGGAAGGCTCGGCCTTATGCCTGGTGTTTTGTTCCACTCTTGCCTCCCTAGTTTCCGTCATACCGGTGTTATGTTCCCGGATTTTGTGTTCCTTACGTGGTCGGGTGATTTATGGGACCCCCCCTGACAAATCGCTTTGAATAAAACTAGTCCAGCAAGGCCCAACCTTGGTTTTACCATTTGCCTCACCACCACCTACCCTTTTCCCTTGGGAGTAATTAACCCAAGGTTCATCTTTATTATAGCCCCCGGCCGTTGCTTGTCTAAGTGTTGGTCCGAATCGGCAGTCTGGGCCACCTCGGGAAACTCAAGTCTGGTTTTACTCGTAGCTTGACTTATTCGTGTTGCCTCGAGAACGAGATATGTGCAGCTCCTATCGGGATTGTCGGCAAGATCGGGCGGCTTTGCTGGTCTTGTTTTACCATTGTCGAAATGTCTTGTAAACCGATTCCGAGACTGATCGGGTCTTCCCGAGATGGTCTATTCTTCGCTGATCGCGAGAGCTTGTCATGGGCTGTTGGGACACCCTCGCAGGTATTATCTTTCAAGCCGTGCTCCGGTTATGTGGCAGATGGGAATTTGTTAATGTCCGTTGTTGATAACTTGACACCTGATCCGAATTAAAACGATCAACTCGGTGTAGCCGGATGGTCTCTTCTCGGAGTCCGGAAGTGAACACGGTTTCGGGTTATGTTTGACGAAGTAGGTGTTCAGGATCACCTCTTGATCATTGCTAGTTCACGATCGCCTTTGTTTCTCTTCTCGCCTCATTTATGAGGTTAGCCACCATATATGCTTAGCCGCCGCAACCTCACCACTTTACCCTTCCTTCCCTTAAGCTTGCTAGTCTTGATACCCATGGTAATGGGATTGTTGAGTCCTCTGGCTCACCTATT
>JAHHZJ010008096.1:0-15583 GCA_021437245.1 Aegilops speltoides | reverse complement strand
GAGTGGTACGGAATCCTGCTTCGAAATCATGCTACTAGATCATGATGAACCCAAAACCATGAAGAAGCTGGTGAGCCCAGATTCCGCAAAATGGCTTGAGGCCATGAAATCTGAGATGGGATCCATGTATGAAAACAAAGTATGGATTTTGGTTGACTTGCCCGAGGGTCGGCAAGCAATAGAAAACAAGTGGATCTTCAAGAAGAAGACCCGACGACGGTAATGTTTCTTTAAAGCTCGACTTGTCCAAAAGGTTTTCGCAAGTTCAAGGGATTGACTACGATGAGACCTTTCCCCGAAGCGATGCTTAAGTCCGTCTAATCATGTTAGCAATTGCCGATTTTATGATTATGAAATTTGGCAAATGGATGTAAAGACTGCATTCTCGAATGGATTTTGGAAGAAGAGTTGTATATGATGCAACCGTAAGGTTTTATCGATCCAAAGGGAGCTAAAAAGTGGCAAGCTCCAAAGGATCCATCTATGGACTGCAAGCATCTCGAGTTGAATAAACGCTGATAGTGTGATCAAAGATTTGGTTTGTAAGACTTTGGAGAAGCCAGATTTACAAGAAAGTGAGGGGAGCTCAGAAAGATTTCTATATTAAGAGATGACATATTGCTGATCGGAAATGATATAGAATTTCGGATAAATAAAGGATACTTGAATAAGAGTTTTTCAATGAAAGACCCTTGAAGTGCTTAATATTGGGCATTAAGATCTATAGAGATAGATCAAGACGCCAATTGGACTTTCACAAAGCACATACCTTGACAAAATTTTGAAGAAGTTCAAAATGGATCAAGCAAAGAAAGGGTTCTTGCCGTGTTAACAAGGTGTGAAGTTGAAAGACTCAATGCCCCACCACCGCAGAAGATAGAGAGAAATGAAAGATGTTCCCTATGCTTCAGCCATAGGCTCTATCATGTATGCAATGCTGTTACCGCACCTGGTGTGCCTTTGCTATGCCTAGGGAGGTACCAAAGTAATCCAGGGGATCATCGGACAAAGGTCAAGAACATCCCAAATACCGAAAAGGACTAAGGATATGTTTCCAGATATGGAGGTGACAAAGAGCTCATCGTAAAATTTACGTTGATGCAAGTTTGACACCGATCCCACGATTCTAAATCGCGACCGGATAATGATTTACACTAAACGGAGGAGCTGTCCGGGCGTTCAAACAAAGCGTCAGAAGGATCTACATGTGAAGCGGAATACATAGCAGCTTCGTAAGCCTTAATGAAGGAGTCTGGATGAAGGAGTTCATATCCATCTAGGTGTCATACCTAGGCATCGGGTCCAATGAAAATCTTCCGGACAATATCGAGCAATTGCCTTAGCCGGGAATCCAGATTTCACAAGAGGACCAAGCACATCAAGAGACGCCAATTCCATCCGGACTTAGTCCAGGGGAGACATAGAATTTGCAAGATACAACGGATCCAATGTTGCAATCTGACTAAGCCTCTTCCACGAAAAAAACATGATCAGCAAAGACTCCATGGGTGTTAGAATCATTACTATGTAATCTAGATTATTGACTCTAGTGCAAGTGGGAGAATCAAGGAAATATGCCCAGAGGCAATAATAAAGTTATTATTTATTTCCTTATTTCATGATAAATGTTTATCATTCATGCTAGAATTGTATTAACCGGAACATGATACATGTGGAATGCATAGACAAAACAACATGTCACTAGTATGCCTCTATTAGACTAGCTTGTTAATCAAAGATGGTTATGTTTCCCAACCATGAACAAGGAGTTGTTATTTGATTAACAAGGTCACATCATTAGTAGAATGATCTGATTGACATGACCCATTCCTTAGCTTAGCACACCATCGCTTAGTATGTTGCTACCGTTTTATCCATGACTTATACATGTTCCTGAATTGAGATTATGCAACTCTGCCACCGAGGAACACTTTGGTGCTACCAAACGCCACAACGAATCGGGTGATTATAAAGGAGTACCACAGGTGTCTCCAAAGGCGTATGTTGGGTTGGGATTTGAGATTAGGTTTTGTCATCCGATTGGCCGGAGAGGTATTCTGGCCCTCTCGCTAATCACATCATTGGCCTTTTAAAGCACTACAACTAATGAGTTAGTTGTGAGATGATGTATTTTAACGAGTAAAGAGACTTGCCGGTAATGAGATTGAACTAGGTATTGATACCGACGATCAATCTCCAAAAGTAACATACCGATGACAAAGGAACAACGATGTTGTTAAGGGTCTGACCGATAAAGATCTTCGGAGAATATGTAAACCAATAGGGCATCCAGGTCCCGCTTTTATTGACCGGAATAGTTCTAGGTCATGTCTACATTGTTCTCGAACCGTAGGGTCCGCACGCTAAGGTTTTTTGGGATGCTTATTATGAGTTTATGTTTTTGTACCAAGAAGTTCGAGTCCCGATGGATCACGGACATGACGAGGAGTCTCAATGGTCGAGACATAAAGATTGATATATTGGAAGCCTATGTTTGGAGTTCGAATGGTTCCGGTAAAACGGGAATTTATGAGTACCGGAGGTTACCGAACCCCGGGAGGTAAATGGGCCCCGGGGCCTCGAGGGAGAAGAGGAGGGCTGCCAGGAGGTGGCTCGCCTCTCCCCCCAGTCCCGAAAGGACAAGGGGGGGGGGCGGGCCCTTCTTCTCTTTCCCTTCCCCCAATCCTATTCCAACTAGGAAGAGGGGGGAGTTCCATCCTTGAGGAGAGGACTCCTCCCCCGCCTCCCCTAGGGCCGGGCCGCCTCCCTCCCTCCTTTTATATACGGAAACCCTTAACACAAAGTTTTATCTTTAGATCGCTCCAGCCGGCGGTGCCCCTCCACCATATTCCACCCGGTTATACCGCCCGGCTTAGGCGGCCTCCACCGTGAAACATCAAGATCGCCACCACGCCGTCACCGACGAAACTTCCCTCGACACTCCGGCCGATCGGAGTAAGGGACGCCATCGAAGCTGACGGTGTCAAGAACCCGGCGCCGGAGTAACGGCGCCGATCGGTCGGATCGCGAGGAGAACGCAACTACTTCCTCTACGCCAGATCGCTTCCCCGGTTCCCGAGGGTAGAGACAACACTTCCCCTCTCGCTTAATACATCACCATATCTTTGCGGTGGGAGGGAAAATTTTTGAAATTACTACGCTCCCCAAACATGAAGTTCACAATAGATGATGTCCATGAAAGAAAAATGATTACCTTGTCCCTTGACTTACCAACAAGAGGGTTTTGTGACTCCATGAACTAGTGCACATGTGGAAGTTGATTGCACAAGTTTTTGCCAAAATGAATGTGAGTGAAGTATGTTGGCGGAGTCACCCTCAAGAACTTTTTTTTCTTTCTTCGGATCCACATCATCTTGATGGGAATCCTTGGGGTTGTAGTTGAGTTTGACGGGCAGAACCTTGGTTGCTTCCTTGGGGAACCCACTTGACCATGGGGCTTGAGGTGCTTCCAACAAATGCATCAATCTCCTCTTGAAGCTTGTCCTTGCCTTTTTAAGCCGGGTCTTGTGGTGGAAGACCATTCGGAGCTTGTTCCAATTGGAAGAAGTAGGATCATACTTCCTTTTTGAGGAACAAACCGGGAGTAAGATATTGACCTTTCTTTCCCATTCAACACCTTCGGCCTGAACTTTCGTTCAAAACCAAGGATTCTTCCTGGCCTTCCTTGATTAAGTAACAATTTCTCAAAGTTCTTGCTTCCCGAAGGCTCTTTAGACACCTTTCTTATAATCCCTTTCAATAAACTATTTTCGCTTCGGTGTAACTTGGCTTGAAAACATTGTTAGTGGAATCAAGAGAACTACTAGAAGCAACAATATTGGATTTAATGGTTATTGTTACTACTAGAGAAAGAATTTTTCTTATGCTTGTCATGCTTAGTCTTAATGGGTGGCAAGAAATTAGACAAGAGAAGTCGCTTGGCAAGATATGAAGAACTCTTCTTTCAAGATCGCATTGATTGCTTTTAGAAACTCATGTTCTTGCTCTAGAGTGAGCTTTAAGCGTAGCTTCTCATGAGATCTTAGGAGCTCTCATGATCTTCTTGGTTGTTTCCATGAGCTAACTTAAGAGTGTTTAGTTCTTTAGTTAGATGCTCAATCTCCTTCATAGCATTGTTATTCAATTCTTCCCGACTATAAAGACTACTAGCATGTTCATCATTACTAGGCTCACCGGATTTATCAAGCAAGAGCTCATCTTCACCAAGCAAGTCATCCTCATCACTATTGAAGTCAATGAATTCAGGGTGTGATACCTTGGGCCTTTAGCCATGAAGATCTTCCAACCTCATTTGGTGAATCAAATAAGTCGAGGAGTTGGAGTTGGAGGATACGAGAGCAAGACCGCAACACCTTCATCTTTGATCGAATGGAGTTGGAGGATAGCTTCCTTTCGATTGATTTTGTCGGAGTCGGAGTCGGAGACCCATTCACCCACATGAGCTTGATGTTTTCTTCTTGTGTAGCTCCTCGATGACTTGTCTTTCCTCTCCTAATCCTTTTGCTTCTCCGAGAGGATCTTCGTTCATAACGATCATTCTCGGCCCCTTCTCTTTCCGAGGTGACCATCTCTTGAGCTTTTCTTCTTGGAGATTTTCTTCTTTGGGGGAGCCGACACTCATTTGTAGTGTCCGGTCTTCCACAATTGTAGCGTTTCCATCACCCACTAGAAGATCTCTTTTTCATCATATGATCTAGACTTTGAGCTTCTCTTTGCCTCTACTTTGTAGAATTTGTTAAGTTCTTGACCATTAGGCTTATCTCTTCATTGGAAACTAACTTGTCACTTGAGGTTGGGGACATCACTTGTAGCTTTGTAAGCACCACTTGACTTGTTGTGAAGCTCTTCTTATCCTTAAGTGTCATCTCATGAGCAACAATTCTTCCAATGACTTCGTCTTGAGATTCTTGTAGTTTTTCATCATTTGGATCAAAGTGCACACGGTGTCATACTTTTCCATCCAAAGCTCCGGAGAATCTTTCTTGATGATGAATCGGTCGGTCATTTCTTCGCCTTCGGTCGGCCAAATCTCATTTGTGATGAGAGCAATCCTAGAGTACATTTCAATGATTCTTCACCATCCTTCATCTTGAACTTGTCAAGTCGACCTTGAAGAATATCTAGCTTTCCTTCACGGACTCGGCAATTTCTTGCATTTCAACCAAAGTATCCCAAATCTCTTTTGCATTCTCAAGACGGCTGATTTTGTTGAACTCCCACACAAGGCATTGAAGAGAATGTCACAAGCTTGAGCATTGTTTTGCAACATCCGCAATTTTTCCGCTAGGCCTGACCGAACTTTTTCCTTCCTCAAGAATTCAATTTTGCATACCAACACAAAATAATGCCCCATGCGGTCGGGTTATGACCAAGAATATGCATTTTCATTTTTATGCTTCCAACTAGCAAAGTTTGTTTCCATCAAAGTAAAGGACCTCATTTAAAATTACCTCACTAGACGCCATACCTCCTAGGTTGTGAAACCAAGTTTATGGAGTCCAATGCAATGGAAACCAATACAATGGAGACCAAAGCCTGATACCACTTGTAGGATCGAAAAGTATGTCTAGAGGGGGGTGATTAGACTATTTGACAATATAAAATTTCGCCTTTTGACAAAGAACAGTTTTGGGATTCACATTATGATCAAGTCAACATCACCCCAACATGCAATTCAAGAGAAGGCAGCGGAAAGTAAATTGCACATGTAAAAGAGAGGTGGAGAAGAGCAAACGAATTTTGGAGACGCGGTGATTTTTTCTCGTGGTTCCGGAAGGTGGTGCTATCGCATTTCCACGTTGATGGAGACTTCAACCCACGGAGGGTAACCGGCGCGAGAGTCCAAGGAGGGCTCCACCCATTTGGGGGTCCAACCAAGAAGCAACCTTGTTCATTCCATCATGGCCCCCATGGAGGACTAGCCTACTCGGGAGACTTCCGAAGTAGGCGATCTCCTTGCCCTTTACAAACTTCTTGGTTCAACTCCACATTCTCGATTGAGGCTCCCAAGCCACACCTAACCAATCTAGGAGGCACCACCTCCAAAAGGTAATAGATGTTTTGATGATGATGAACCCTTGCTCTTGTGCTTCAAATGATAATCTCCCCAACACTCAACTCTTTCACCGAGGTTGGGAAGAAAAGGATTGAGTGAAAGCAACTTGGGAAGGCTAAGATCGCCTTCATATGGTGGGAGGGAGCAACTTGATCTCAACACAAGGGTAGGTAGTTCTTCTAAATGTAAGGTAGGAGGGTAGTTCTTTTCTGATGGCTCTTCCATTAATGAAGAGGGGTGGAGGGTATTTATAGCCCACACAAAATCCAACCGCTAAAAATTTGAGCAACCCGTGGGACCGGGGACAACTCGGTGAGACCGAAAAGTTCAAATAATTGGAATTGGGATTTTCGGTGGGACCAAAATACAATCTCTAGTCCGATTCAGGCAAAGACAAGAGCTGAATTTTGGTGGACCACTTCATCTCTTCTAACCCGATTTGATGAGTATGTCATGAAGGCTTTTAACCTTAAGTTTCGTGAGACCGAAGTTCTAATCGGAAAAATCCGAAGGCTAGGGTTTGGCTTTATGGCTGAGGTGGTTCATCTTTGGACCTAAGTTTGGAAAAATCGGTGGGACCGAGATTACTTATGAGTGTATATGGCGGAAAGGCCGAAAGTTTAGGAGATGTATCACTAAGACTTGAGCAACCAAGATCATCATCATAACCTCATCCCCTTTTAATAGTATTGGCTTTTCCTATGGACTCAATGTGATCTTATCACTAAACCAAAAAATGGAGTTTGGAAGGCCAATGCCTTGCCTTAGCATTTTGAGGGGTCCACTTCTTCATTCCTTGCCATACCCATATCAATTAACTCATAAAAGATTCTCAAGAACTATTAGTTCAATGATATATATGTTTTTATTAATTACCAAACCAACCCGGGATTAGTTGCACCTTCGGTAAGTAACAAGATTGAACTAGGTATTGATACCGATTTATCAAATTCGGAAGTAACATACCGATGACAAAAGGGAACAACGATGTTGTTCGGTTTAACCGATAAAGATTTCAGAATATGTAGGAACCAATATGGGCATCCGGTCCCGCCATTGGTTTTGACCGTGAGACGGTCTCAGCATGTCTACATCGTTTGAACCGTAGGGTCCACGCTAAGGTTTCAAGGACAATTATATTATGAGTTTATTATTTTGATGTACCAAGTTTGTTCGAGTCCCTTATATGATCACGGACATGACGAGGAGTCTCAAATGGTCGAGACATAAAGATTGATATATTGGAGGATATATTTGGACACCGGAAAGGTTCCTAAGAGTTTGGGAATATATCGAGCTCCGGAGGTTACCAACCCCCGGAAGTATATGGGCCTTATTCCCATTAGGGGAAGGAAGGGAAGGATTAAAGGGCGGCCTCGCCCAATCCGACTGGGGAGGGGCCAACCCCCTTTCTCCCTTCCCCTTCCTTTCTTACTACTAGTACCCTTCCACTACTAGTACCTTCCTTCCCTCCAAATAAGATTAGAAAAAGGGGAAACCCATTTGAGTAGGTTTTCCTCCCCATGGCCGCTTCTTTGGGGCCCCTCCTCCCTCCCTCCTTTATATCGGGGTAGGGGGCACCAGAACACAAGTTGATCATTGATCGCCTTTAGCCGCAGGCGGCCCTCCACCATATTACACCCGTCATATTTAGCGGTGCTTAGGGCTCCCCCGACGAGAACATCAAGATCGCCACCACGCCTGCGGTTTTTAGGGACTTCCCTGCCGCCCCACCGGATTGGAGACGAGGGGGCCATCGAGCTGACGGTGTCAAGAACCGGAGGTGCCGGAGTAACGGTGTTGATCGGGAACCGGAAGACGGACGCTACTTCCACTACGCCAGGCAACGCCCGCTTCGGGTTCACGAGGGTAGTGGACAACACTCTCCCCTCTTGTTATCATCACCAGATCTTATTGCAGCGAGGAAAATTTTGAAATTACTACCTCCCCAACAAAGGGTATCGAGCCGGTTTTTATGGTTTGATGTTATTTGCACGAGTAGAACACAAGTGAGTTGTGGGCTATAAGCCAACCGCTACCAAAGATGTCATACTTTGGTTCAGCGGTATTGGGATGAAGCGCCCGACCGAATTACGCCAGATACGCCGAGATCGGTTTTACCACCGCATTTTGCAAGGTGACTAGCGGGTGTCGTTTTCCAACTTTAGTTGAACCGAAATCGGCCTCCGTCCTTGGAGGGTTAAAAACAGCATCAATTTGACAAACTATTGTGGTTTTGATGGAGGTGAGATTGGTTTGTTTAAGCCCGTAGCAGCCACGAAAATTTGCAACAACAAAGTAGAGGACGCCTAACTTGTTTTTGCAGGCATGTTGTGATGTGATATGGCCAAGACGTGATGCTATATTTTATTGTATGGAGATCATGTTTTGTAACCGGGTTATCGGAATCGGCAGGAGCCATATGGTTGTCGCTTATTGTATGAAATGCAAACCCCTGTAAATATTTTACTTTATCACCTGGGTAGCGATAGTCAAAGAAGCAATAGATGGCGAACATAACGATGCTACGATGGAGATCAAGGTGTCGCCGGTGACGAGGTGATCACGATTTGCTTCAAAGATGGAGATCCCACAAGATGATGATGGCCAATCATATCACTTATATTGATTGCATGTGATGTTTATCCTTTATGCATCTTATCTTGCTTTGATTGACGGTAGCATTTTAAGATGATCTCTCACTAATTATCAAGAAGTGTTCTCCCGAGTATGCACCGCTATAAAGTTCTTGGCCGAGACACCATGATGATCGGGTGTGATAGGCTCTACGCTCAAATACAACTGCAAAACAGTTGCACACGCCGAATACTAAAGTTATACTTGACGAGCCTAGCATATAAGATTTGGCCTCGAACACGGAGACCGAAAGGTCGAAAGGTGAATCATATAGTAGATATGATCAACATAGAGATGTTCACCATTGAAACTACTCCATCTCACGGATGATCGGACATGGTTTAGTTGATTTGGATCACGGATCACTTAGATGACTAAGAGATGTCTGCCTGGGGAGTTCTTTAGTAATATGATTAATTGAACTTAAATTTATCATGAACTTAGTACCGATAGTATTTTGCTTGTCTATGTTTGTTTGTAGATAGATGGCTCGGGCCGTTGTTCCGTTGAATTTTAATGCGCCCTTGGAAAGCAAAGTTGAAAGATGATGGTAGAATTACACGGATCGGGTCCGGAACTCGAGGATTATCCTCATTGTGCATTGAGTTACGCCCGGAAGCACCGCTGGTGCCGGCCCGCCGCCGAGGTAACTAACGACGTTAAGAACGCCCGGCAGCAAATGAGCACTCTATAGTTCAAAGCCATGCTTTACCGGGAACCGGTCTTCAACAACGCTTTTGAACGCATGGAGCATATGAGATGTTCCAAGTTGAAGTTAATATTTCAAGCAAATGCCCATTGAGAGATATGAAGTCTCCAATAAGTTCTAACCGCAAGATGGAGGAGAAAGTCACAAGGAGCAATACTCAAAATGTCTGGGTATAATAATCACTTGATTCAACCGAGTTAATCTTCCGATGATAGCGCCATTGATGAATTCTCCAATCACGCCACCAAGCTACAAGAGCTTTGTGATGAACTATAATATGCAAGGGATGAACAAACTATTCCTCAATTCGCGATGCCAAAGCCCTGGAGGTAGAAATCAAAAGGGATCAAGTGTTGATGGTCAACAAGACCACTTTTCAAGAAAAAGGGCAAAGGGAAGAAGAAGGAATTAAAAGAACAAGAAAAAGTTGCCCAAGAGAAGAAACCCAAGTCTGACCTAAGCCCAAATGAAGTGCTTACCGCAAGCGACCGACACCGAAGCGGAACCGCCCCAAGTATTTGGGGATAAGAAGGATGGCAAAGTGAAAAGGTATATTGATATACATGTTATTGATGTGTACCTTACTAATGCTCCAAGAGCACTGGTATTTGATAATCGGTTTCCTGCTAACATTTGCAACTCAAACAGGACTACGAATTGTAAGATTAGCTAAGGACGAGGGACGATGGCGGGGAAATGGTTCCAAAGTCGATGTGATCGGGTGGCACGCTTACCTCTACATCTACCATCGGGATTAGTTTTAGACCAAAATTGTTATTTGGTGCCTCTTGGAGCATGAACATTATATCCGGATCTTGTTTGATGCGAGACGGTTATTCATTTAAATCAGAAATAATGGTTGTTCTATTTATATGAGTAATATCTTTTTATGGCACCCTTGAAGAGTGGTCTATTTTTATTGAATTCGATAGTAGTGATAAACATATTCATAATGTTGAAGCCAAAAGATGGAGTTGATAATGATAGTGCAACATATTTGTGGCATCGCCGCTTAGGTCATATCGGATAAACGCATGAAGAAACTCCAACCGATGGACTTGAATCACTTGGTACTTGCAAACCCCCATGGGCAAGATGACTAAAACACCGCCTTCGATCTATGGAGAGAGCAAAGATTTGTTGGAAATCATACATGATGTATGTGGTCCGATGAATGTTGAGGTCGGGGATATCGTTATTTTCCCCACAGATGATTTGAGCAGATATGGGTATATCTACTTAATGAAGCATAAGTCCAAACATTTGAAAAGTTCAAAGAATTTCGAGTGAAGTGAAAATCATCGAAAAGAAAATAAAGTTTTACGATCCGATCGTGGAGGAGAATATTTGAGTTACGGTTTGGTTTACATTTGGAAACAATGTGGAATAGTTTCAGAACTCACGCCACCCGAACACCACAACGAAATGGTGTGTCCGAACGTCGAATCGATTTTACTTGATATGGTGCGATCTATGATGTCTCTTACCGATTTACCGCTATCGCTTTGGGGTTATGCTTTAGAGACGGCCGCATTCACGCTAAATAGGGCACCATCAAAACTGCTGAGACGACGCCTTATGAACTGGGTTTGGCAAGAAACCAAAGTTGTCGCTTCAAAGTTTGGGGCTGCATGCTTATGTGAAGAAACTTCAACCAGATAAGCTCGAACCCAAATCGGAGAAATGTGTCTTCATAGGATACCCAAAGGAGACTATTGGGTACACCTTCTATCACAGATCCGAGGGCAAGATTTTCGCTGTTAATTGGATCCTTTCTAGAGAAGGAATTTCTCTCGAAAGAAGTGAGTGGAGGAAAGTAGAACTTGATGAGATAATCAGATCTACTCCCTTATTGAAAGTAGTTCATCACAAGAACCGTTCCCGTGACAACTACACCAATTAGTGAGGAAGCTAATGATATTGATCATGAAACTTCAGATCAAGTTTCATCGAACCTCGAGGTCTACTAGAGTAAGATCCGCACTGAGTGGTACGGAAATCCTATTCGAAGTCATGTTACTTGACCATGATGAACCTACGAACTATGAGGAAGCGATGATGAGCCCAGATTCGCAAAATGGCTAGAGGCCATGAAATCGAGATAGGATCCATGTATGAAAACAAAGTATGGATTTTGGTTGACTTGCCCGATGATCGGCAAGCCATTGAGAATAAATGGATCTTTAAGAAGAAGACGACGCCGATGGTAATGTTATCGTTTACAAAGCTCGACTTGTTGCAAAAGGTTTTCGACAAGTTCAAGGGTTGACTACGAAGAGACTTTTCACCAGAAGCGATGCTTAAGTCTGTCCAATCATGTTGCTATTGCTGCATTTCATGATTATGAAATTTGGCAAATGGATGTCAAGACCGCATTCTTGAATGGATTTCTAGAAGAAGAGTTGTATATGATGTAGCCCAAGGTTTTGTTGATCCAAAAGGTGTCGAAAAGTGTGCAAGCTCCAATGCTCCATTTATGGACTGCAAGCATCTCGAGTTGGAATAAACGCTTTGACAAGGTAATCAAAGATATGGTTTTATATGCACTTTTGGAGAAGCCTCAGATTTACAAGAAAGTGAGTGGGAGCTCAGAGCATTTCTAGTTTTATATGTTGATGACATTATTAATTGGAAATGATATAGAATTTCGGATAGCATAAAGGATACTTGAATAAAAGTTTTTCAATGAAAGACCTCGTGAAGTGCTTACATATTGGGCATCAAGATCTATAGAGATAGATCAAACGCTTAATAGGACTTTCACAAAGCACATACCTTGACAAAATTTTGAAAAGTTCAAATGGATCAGCAAAGAAAGGATTCTTGCCTGGTACAAGGTGTGAAGTTGAGTCAAACTCAATGCCCACCACAAGAAGATAGAGAGAAATGAAAGATGTTCCTATGCTTCAGCCATAGGCTCTATAATGTATGCAATGTCGGTACCGACCGACGATGCTTAGCAATAAGCTTAAGGGTAGTACCAAAGTAATCCAGAGTGGATCATCGACAGCGGTCAAGAACATCCCGAAATACCGAAAGGACTAAGGATATGTTTCAGATATGGAGGTGACAAAGAGCTAGTCGAAATGGTTTCGCCGATGCAAGCTTTGACACCGATCCGGACGATTCTAAATCGCAAACCGGATACGTGTTTATATTAAACGGTGGAGCTGTGAGTTGGTGCAGTTCTAAACAAAGTGTCGAAGCAGGATCTACATGTGAAGCGGAGTACATAGCTGCTTCAAGCAAGCAAATGAAGGAGTCTGATGAAGGAGTTCATTTCCATCTAGGTGTTATACCTAGTGCATCGACCAATGAAGATCTTCGGATAATACTGCAATTGCCTTGGCAAAGGAATCCAGATTTCACAAGAGGACCAAGCACATCAAGAGACGCTTAATTCCATTCGACCAAGTCCAAGTGGGAGACATAGAGATTTGAAGATACATACGGATCTCAATGTTGCACTGCTGACTTAAGCCTCTCTCATGAGCAAAACATGATCAACACCAAGACTCCATGGGTGTTAGAATCATTACTTGTAATCTAATTATTGACTCTAGTGCAAGTGGGAGACTCAAGGAAATATGCCCTAGAGGCAATAATAAAGTTATTATTTATTTCCTCATATCATGATAAATGTTTATTATTCATGCTAGAATTGTATTAACCGAAACATGATACATGTGTTAATACATAGACAAACATATAGTCACTAGTATGCCTCTACTTGACTAGCTCATTAATCAAAGATGGTTATGTTTCCTAACCATAG
This sequence comes from Aegilops speltoides, assembly GCA_021437245.1. Classification (NCBI taxonomy): domain Eukaryota; kingdom Viridiplantae; phylum Streptophyta; class Magnoliopsida; order Poales; family Poaceae; genus Aegilops; species Aegilops speltoides. The sequence continues at coordinate 2,386 of JAHHZJ010008096.1, read as the reverse complement.
ACATGTGTTGTCATTTGATTAATGGGATCACATCATTAGGAGAATGATATGATTGACATGACCCATCCGCTAGCTTAGCACTTGATCGCTTAGTATTCTGCTATTGCTTCCTTCATGACTTATACATGTTCCTATAACTATGAGAATTGTGTAACTCCGCACGGAGGAACACATTGGGTACTACCAAACGCCACAACGAATCGGGTGATTATAAAGGAGTACTACAGTGTCTCCAAGGTACATGTTGAGTTAGCATAATTCGAGATTAGGATTTGTCACTCCGATTGCCTGGAGAGGTATCTCGGCCCTCTCGTAATGCTCATCACCTAAGCCTTGCAAGCATATAACTAATGAGTTAGTTATGAGTGACGACACGGAACGAGTAAAGAGACTTACCGTAACGAGATTGAACTAGGTATTGATACCGACGATCAAATCTCGCAAGTAACATACCGATGACAAAGGGAACAATGTATGTTGTTGTGCGGTTCGACCGATAAAGATCTTCGAGAATATGTAGGAACCAATATGGGCATCCAGGTCCCGCTTATTGGTTATTGACCGAGACGGTCTCACATGTCTACATCGTTCTCGAACCGTAGGGTCCGCACGCTTAAGGTTTCATGACAATTATATTATGAGTTTATGTATTTTGATGTACCGAAGTTTGTTCGAGTCCCTGATATGATCACGACATGATGAGGAGTCTCAAATGGTCGAGACATAAAGATTGATATATTGGATGGATATATTTGGACACCGGAAAGGTTCCAAGAGTTTGGGAATATATTGAGTCCGGAGGTTACCGAACCCCGGAAGTATATGGGCCTTATTGGGCCCATGAGGAGGAAGGAGAAGGAGTAGGGAGGGGGCGCGCCCAAGCCCAATCCGATGGGGAGGGGGCCGCCCCTTCCTTTCTCCTTCCCTCTTCCTTTCTTACTACTAGTACTCCTTCCTACTACTAGTACCTTCCTTCCCTCCAAATAAGATTAGGAAAGAGGGGAAACCTACTTGGAGTAGGTTTCTCCTCCCATGGCGCCCCTGGCTGGCCACCTCCTCCCTCCTCCTTATATACGGGGTAGGGGCACCCTAGACACACAAGTTGATCATTGATCGCCTTAGCTGCAGCGTGCCCCCTCCACGATATTACACCTCGGTCATATTGTAGCGTGCTTAGGCGAAGCCTCGACAGAGAACATCAAGATCGCCACCACGCCTGTCAGGTCGACGAACTCCTCGGCGCCTACTGGATTGGAGATCGAGGGTGCGCCATCGAGCTGTACGTGTGTCAAGAACTCAAGGTGCCGAGTAACGGTGCTTGGATCGGTTGAACCGGAAGACGACGATTACTTCCACTATGTTGTGTCAATGCTTCCGCTCGTCTACGAGGGTACGTGGACAACACTCTCCTCGCTATATCACACCATGATCTTGCTAGCGCGAGGAAAATTTTGAAATTACTAGCTCCCCAACACCGCTCTTATGAACTTAATACTCTAGATGCATGCCGGATAGCGGTCATGTGTGGATTAGTAGTAGTAGATGGCAAGAGTCGGTCCTACTTGACACTGACGTGATGCCTATATTCAATCATTGCTTTGGATATCATCATAACTTTGTGCTTTTCTATCAATTGCTCGACAAGAATTTGTTCACGATCGTATTATTTTCCTTCAAGAGAGAAGCTCTAGTGAAACCTATGGCCCCGGTTCATTTTTCGATCTAAAAACCCCAAAACCCCAAAATATCTCGCTGCAATTTATTTACTTTACTTTGTTTTACGCTTTAGTGATCTTTATATCTATCTCTATCAGATCTCACCTTGCAAGTGCCCGTGAAGGACCGACAACCCTTTATCATGTTGGGTGCAAGTGTTTGATTGTTTGTGCAAGCGAGATTGGAGACTCAGCGTATCTCCCATCGATTGATACCTGGTCTTAACTGAGGAAATACTTATCTCTACTTTGCTGCATCACCCTTTCTCTTCAAGGGAAAACCAACGCGAGCTCAAGTAGTAGGAAGAATTTCCGCGCCATTGTCGAGATCTACATCAAGCCTCACGTCGGTGTCAAACCGGGATCTCGGTAGGGCGCCCGAACTGTAGCGCTAGGCGGATGGTAACAGAGACTAGGGACACGATGTTTACCTGTGTTCGCCCTCTTGATGGAGGTAAACCTCACGCCTTGCTTGATTATATTGATGATAGGGTAGTACAAGAGTGGATCTACCACGAGATCAAGGAGGCTAAACCCTAGAAGCTAGCCTATGGTATGATTGTTGTAATGGAGGTTATGTCCTCACGGATTAAAGCCCTCCGTTTATATAGACACCGAGAGGGCTAGGTTACACAGAGTCGGTTACAATGGTAGGAGATCTACATATCCAG
>JAHHZJ010008095.1:0-18181 GCA_021437245.1 Aegilops speltoides | reverse complement strand
CACGATCCGGCGCCAAACTTCATCCTCAACATCTCGGCGCTCATCGTCGGGTGTGAGGCCTTCCTTCGATTCGCCCCACTTCGCCAGGGCTCAAGACCTTCAACGCTGTCAAGGTTGTAAGGGCACACAAGCGGAATGCGGAGGCGCCATGTTGGGTAATTACCCAACGCCCTTTGGCTCGGCGGCCTTTGTGGACTCCGCCAAGGGGTGGCAATCGGGTGGTTCTACATCACCAGCCGCGAAGCCCATGGGCGGCGGCCGAAGTTTAGATCTCGGCCCCCACGCAGCTCACCTCCGAAAGAGAAGGGCTTGCGGGGGCGATCCGGGAGGTGACGGACTCAACCTGCATCCGTAAGCGTGAGCAATAAGCTCAGCTCGCCGAGTGGTCCAAGTCATGCTCATCCGGATTCTCCCATGCCAAGAACGGCATTTAATGTGGAGTTCAACCGAACAGACCAGCGCCGAGCGGCTCTTTGATACGACATACGGCGCCGGAGGGTGCTATTTAAGGCGCCGGTTCGGATCCGCGACGGAAGATCGCGATTCAGCCTCAAGATCCAACCGACGAGGTAAGTGATTCAACCCCATTACGACATTTGTAGTAATCAATTGATTATAAGAGGGTTTCATCCTTCCTTTCTTTGACAGAATGGATGGATAAGGCCAGCAGCTTATCAGCCCGCTCCCATGCCAAGATCCAAGTGACGCCCGCAGCAGTGTGCTGGTTCCGCACCGCACGGGTGCCGAGAAGAAGGCCAAGAAGGTGGCCGGGACTCAAAGAGTTCCTCGAATCAAGGCCCGACGACGACACGGACTCTCCCCAAGACGAGGAGGAGGAGGAGTAATCTCTCCCGGAGGGGGAGAGAAGAAGAGGAAGGCTTCCCAATAGGGGAGGCCAAGGGTCCAAGAGGGGAGAGCTATCCGGACAGCCGCCAACACCAGCGGCATGAGGATGAGTGGCCTCAAGGGCCAGGCGTCCGCAGATCGTAAGTATCCGGATCCTTTATATGCAAATCTTTTATGTCACGAGTGTCCTTCTAACGCCGCATTCCGTCCGTAGTCCGCCGATGACGATCTCCCCGACCATCGAAGGGTCATTGGCCTCGCTGGATGTGAATTCACTCGACCGCTTACCCCATGCGCCGACGAGGACGCCGAGGTGGGATCCCGAGAGGGACCCATCAGAGGAGGCTCCGGAGGCGCCGCAGCAGCTCTCCGACTTTGCGCCGACTTCTACATCGAACCCCGCTGGTTCCAGAGTCCGCAAGCGCCCTTCGAAAGAGAGGGCAAGATCAGGACACCGCGGCCTCCGGCCCAACCGAGGCGCCGGATAACTTGTTGGAGGCGCTTAAAGGCGCCTCATCGAGAAGAACACCGCACTATCATGAGTGCGTGATTCAAAAGGTTCACCGCCAAAAGCAGGCGACTGAAGCTCGCAGCAGCCTTTTAACAGTGCTTTGAGGTAAGAAGTTAAAATTATGTAATGTAATACCGCATAGACAATAGCCCTCGATGCTCGGTTCGGTGTTCGGAAAGAAAAGCCGGACCGAGGATCTAACAAGATATGCGCAGGGTTGCTAAAAATATGTCAATATGGGTTTGCAGTGCTGCGATGCGCCTCTCGCCGCATTAACGGCGGAGGTCGAATGTTGAAGCAGATCTCGAGCGTCCGAGCGAGAGCTCGCCATGCAAGAAGCAGCTCGAGGACAAAGAAGGTGAGTAACACCACTTTGAATAGGTACCTTCATGTAAAAGGATTTTGCTGCAATAAAATTAACAAGGATAATATGTGTATTGCAGGGTCACTAACGAGGTGGCAGCCTGAGGATAGTTAGGTCCGCGTCAACAGGCGGCCTGGAACGGGCAGAGCGAGAAAAGCAGGAGGCACGGTGGCGGAAGTTCGCAAGAGCTCCGTGCTCATGGAAAAGCATGAGAGTTTGGAGCGTGACTCCAAGACTCGAGAGTCCGAGCTTGCCTCGCCTCGAAGTGCCAAGTCCGCCAAGGCCGAGGCCCATAAGGCCCTTCAGAGGTTGAAGATATAAAGAAAATAGCGGCGGTAAGGCATTTTTCATGCAAAGCAAGCATGTTAATGTAAAATACCGACACTTACCCGCATTCGAGCTCTCGTATGCTTGCAGATCTGCGCAGAGGCGCCGATGCTGCCACATTCTATCGTGGCGAGGAGGGAGCTCGACGAAAGTCTTCGTCTCAAGATGCCGAGGTCCGACACCGGCTTCTAAGCCACCACAAGCAGCCTGGTCGAACTCCACAAGGTAGCCGAGGAGGCCATGAAGGGCTATATAGTCCGGTGTGGCTCGGATAGGCCATGCCCGGAGCTACTTTGGCCTCAGGCGCGCCGTGGATGCATGCCCTCGGTGGATGTCACAAGCGCCCGCTCAGATTGAAGGCGCCGCGCTCTTGCCCGCATCAAAGGTGCAATGGGGCAGGTTGATGCGAGAAGCTTCACGCACTCCACCGCCGCCAGCAAGGAGTATCGCACGCCAAATGTATTATAAAACTGTCCTCAAGGGAGCCTCGCAATATTGCGTATGAGTGCCCCTAAATGTAATCTTTGAGTGAATTTGTATGTATTATCTTGCGCTGAAACTTTGTTCATGTGCCAAGTACAACGCTTGTTTAATTTAAAATATTACCTTCAGGCGCGTTTATAAAATCTGAGCGATGGCAAGTCGTTATTTCAGCCCCAAGCCACGAAAGTGCCGGGTGTTCCGGATAAACTTGAGCACTCTTGTTCCCATTGTTGGGTCCATCGAGGAGGCACCAACACAACGTAACAAGGCAACCGGACTTATAATGCTTGAACACTCTCACTTAGCCATAGAATTTATAATTTTAATTTCGCGAAGCCCTCGGTATTCGAAGACCGAATCCGGGCGCTATCCACGCCTTTCATCGGACATTGTCCGAACTCGCAAGCGGCGTGAGTCTTTATGACCCAAAAACCTCTCGAATAGCAACCAGCCTCGCTTATCATGCCGCCGTTTTAGCTTTCCATCGAGCGCCGCCTGCTCAACCGGGCGCAATCGCAGTGGTTCTCCCAAGGCCACCTTAGCCGTAACGGAACGTAAGGCACCAAACGGGGAGCCGGCAAACCCAACTATTGACCCAAGACATGATTCGAACCGATTCATATAATGCTATAAGTTCGGGTGCCGACTTGTGAAAGTGTTCGGACTTATCACACCATAGAGTAGGGAACATAAGCCCCGTGCATTAGGCCGCACTAAAATATACGGGTGCAAGATGTCATATAATGAGCATATATATAGAAAAGGTAATGCAATTGGATCAAAAAGGTGCTGCATTATTTATGAAAGAAAGTCTGCTAGTAGAGCGGATCGATACAAATAGTGCGGTAAGCAAGGGATTTGGACTAATAAACATGTCCCTCCAGGATGAGCTGCGGACTTGGTGTATATAATCGAATTTATCGTCAGAATTGAGACCACTCGAGTGTTCGCGCCTTCTTTAGTCCCTCGATCACAGATCATGAGTTCGGCAGGTTCGCCACGGACAGGCTTCCGTTAATGAGTCCCGTGTACATAAAAGAAGAAAAATAAAAATAAAAAGGGTGGCACACTTTGCGAGCCCCGTGTGGTCGAACCGCACTGGGTCCGCTATACGTGTCTCCCCCGTGCCCATGGTATCTCCAAAGCGTAATGATGTACGCAGAGTGTTATTCTTGTGACCATGCTGGCTAGGGTTAGCCGATTGCTACGCTGCGTTCGATCGCGCCAGTGGTCTTGGTTGGCATTGCTCCAGCGCTTTGTCTGATCCGCCTTTTAACGGCCGGACTCGAGAATTGCCTTAGAAGGCTGCTCAGATTCCGCGAGAGCCGCTTATATGTTCCTCGCTTGAAGGAGCGCCAGTATTCCATTGACCGTGATGACTCCACGAGGGCCTCGCATTTTGAGCTTTAGGTATGCTATAATGCGCACCGCTGAATTTTGCAAACGCGTTCGTCCGAAAGCAGAGCGTGATAGCCGCCGCGAACGGGACTATGTCAAGATTAACTCTTCGCCCGAAATTATCCGGTGTCGTGTCAAACCGCGGATCTCGGTAGGGGGTCCCGAATCGGTGTCTATGCGGATGGTAACAGGAGACGAGGGACACAATGTTTTACCTCAGGTTCAGCCCTCTCGATGGAGGTAATACCCACGCCCCGCTTGATTAATATTGATGATATGGGTAGTACAAGAGTAGATCTACCACGAGATCAAGGAGGCTAAACCCTAGAAGCTAGCGATGGTATGATTGTTGAGATGTAATGTTGTGTCCTACGGATTAAAGCCCTCCGGTTTATATAGACACCGGAGAGGCTAGGGTTACACAGAGTCGGTTACAATGGTAGGAGATCTACATATCCAGATAAGCTTGCTTCCACGCCAAGGAAAGTACCTTCCGACACGAGCCGAGTCTTCAATCTTCTATCTTCGAGTCCGGGAGTCCGCGATATTGATAGTCCGCTATCCGGACACCCCCAGTCCAGACTCCTCAAGAGTCCCTCAACCAGTCTTTCAACGGCAATAAGTCCGCGCGGTATAATGTTCGGCATTGCAAGGCGGGTTCTCTCCTTGAATAATCTGGAGAAGATAACGTAACACCGTGATAATGTTCACCTGCAAAATGAATTCCACATTCCAACGTGAGAGAGAATAGAATACACACTTAGTTTCCACCCGACAATGACATGCAGCTTGACATCACACCGCAGTTAAGCCCTTGTTTGATCGCTTTTTATTATTCCGCCAAAGACGCTTAGCTTAAGCGGTTTCGGCACGCCCTGCCGAAGCGAGATCGTGGTTCCTTTATTCGGGATCCTCATCAATACGCGCGCAGGTAACCAACCTGCTCTGCCGCCACACCTCCTTTATCGGCGGGAATCTCAAACGGTCACAGACGCCTCCTTGTATTATTTTCCTTTATAAGAGGACCAGGGCCCGCCCTGTCTTTCAACCCTGTATCGAATCTTTCCTCCTGCTCCCGCCCAACACCAAGAGCTTCGCATCGAAAGCCTTGGATCTACAACATGTCCGCCCCACCTCCAGAAGTCAGGATGCCTCCTCCGCCACGGAGGAGGACATATTGAAGTTGATGAGGCTGGGCACTGGCCTACGAGGTTTCAAGACAGTTGCTCGGGCTCGCCGGCTGCTACCCTCGAGCCCGGGCGAATACGCTGTTGGTGATCTCACCTCCGCCGGGATTAGGCTACTCGACGGATCCTTTCGTGAGGGGGCCTCGTTCTACCACGGGCTGGACTTCCACGATTTGGCTCCCGAGTCCATCCTCCATATCTCCGCATTCATTATCGCTCGCTTCTTCCTCCAAGATCATCCCCCACTTCGCCTGTGGCTGAAAAACATTCAAGGTGGAGCCAAGATGATCGGGGCGCTGCAAGCGGATGGCGGGCCACTATAAGCAAGAAGGTCGATGCCATGGGTTCTCAAGGTTCCTTCCAAGAGGAACGGGATTGTGGCAGCAGGAGGGTTTTACATCGCTCCAAGGCAAGAAGCAAGAAGCCGCCTCCTTCCACTTCCGCCACTGGAACCTCCACGGCACCTAATGTCGTGGGTCAACTAAGGCTCAACTGGGGCCGCCCGGAGGACGTGCTCGCGACCGCAGGGCCGGATTTGAGACCTCCAAACAAGGGAGATCGGCCCGGTCAAGGTGATGCAAGTCATGCTAGTCGTGCACCTCCTACCTCGCAAACGCTGTCCTCTCCGCCTATGGGAGTTCAATCCGAGGGACCTCGTATTCTCCAAAGATTTTATGGGCGTGACACCCACGGAGATGTACAAGTCGTTCTTGACCGCAGTGGCGGTCCCGGATTCGGCCGAGGAGGCGGGCTTTGCCGCGATCGCCTTGATACCGTGTAAGTAGCTCGTGAAAGCTCGACATTCTATCTATATGCCTTTCAAAAGATCATCTCCCGACTCCTTTATTCTTTACAGGAATGGGTGGCGCAATCACGGGCAATAAGGTGTCCGCCTTCCCAGAGACCGCACTGAGCCCGTGGCCGGGTCGGAATGTTGGAGGTTGCGCCTATAGAAGGGGGCGACGGGGAGATAAAGGAGCCAATACTGGTCTGAAGAGGCGATCAAGAGGAGGGAACTAAGGATTCTCCCTTCGTAGGGAGAAGAGGACCGCCCAAGATCCGGAGGTCAAAGCCCTTAAGCTGCGGAAGAAATCCCATCGGGGGTCCGGCCGTCCCGGAGAGAATCCCGCGCCATCATCGCCAAGGACCAGCCTCCAACGAGCCGTGAGTATGAAAGAAAGAAGTGAAATAAGGAAGTACCTTCGCTTATGCTTCAGAGGGTAACCAAAATATTTATATCGCAGTTCGATCCGCAGCCGCCTCAGATGAGTTCATCCTCGGGGATCTTTTCCGAGATGATGGAGAGCGATACGCCTGGCTCGCCAGCCGATGAGCGAGCCCAAGTGTCGCCACGGAGCGCCCCTCGAGTCCGTGGGGCCAAGAGTTCAACACCCACCGTAGTCCCGCCGAGAACTCAAGGGTTTGCTTGAGAGGGCTTCCATTTCAGAAGATCACCGCGCATTAATGCGAGTGGTGGATTGCGATTTCATTCACCAAAGCGGATTACGAGTGCCGCCATGAGCTTGCCGGCGGGATTTGAGGTATGCGAAAATGATGCACCCTTTGTCTTTAACAGTTTTATGAGTATAAAATGCGCCTCAGATAGATAGTAGCCCTCGAGACTCGTAGGTTGTCGAAGACGATAGCGTGCCGAGGATCGAAAATCTAAACATCTCGTAATGAATACCGCCGCTCGATATAGTAGGCGGATAGTCCGGGGCCAGCCGACTGACCACGGGCTGTTTAATTGAGTCGGTTAATCGGATATGGCGATGCCGATATCGCGATTTGTCAATCAGCGACTTGACGAAATCGCAAGGTAAATAAATTCTCCGTGAGTTTTATTGAGTGGGTCAAAGCCCTCTCGATAAGTTATATGTTGTTGCCAGTGAGCGTTGCTGCCGCCGTGGAGAGTTTTTCGGCCGAGCTTGCTCAAGCTAAGGAGCAAGCCCGGCGAGTGATGGCCGCCGCGAGGGCGGTCAAGAGTTGAAGTCGGCAAAGGCTGCGCGATCGCCTAAGTAGGGCAGGAGGTACGAATTGGCCAAGAAATTAAAGGATGCTACCGACCGCAATGAGGCTCTTTGAAAAGGAGCGCTTATCCGGAGCGGAAGACTCAAGAAGGCCACCGCGAAGCTGGGATGCCCGCTCGCAATGCGGCTATGAAGGAGGAGCTGCGCCAAGCCGAGAAATCACGGCCGGCGTGCCGCCGCTTTGCGCGCCGCCGGTTTATGGATGCTGGCACGCCAATTTGAGCGGCAAAGGAGTTCGAGGATCCATATATGGATTTGTCAGCGAAAAGCGTTGATGCCGTTAGGGCACTTCCCGAGCCGGGGGGATCACGAGGGAAGAGTTATATTGACTCAATTCCACAGTCGGATCGCTTCTTCCGCCGCCGGACAAGTCGCCGAATGGGCCGAATCAATAGACCGTCCGGCCTGCTATGATCGACATCGTGGGCTCATGTATGGCCGAGAGGTCCCACATTTAGCTATTTCGCTCTATCGCAGCAGCCTCCTTGAAGGTGCCGCATATCAAGGAGATGAGACTCGTCACCGCATCGCATGATGGTGGATGGCTCGCCCGTAAAGGCGCAGTTGTCCGGAGATGGATGCCACCATTGCCGCCGCTGTGGTCTCGGATGGAAACCGCTTCCGCCGAGCATTATTTCGGGAAAGTTATGGTGGCGCCAGATAATAGAGTCGCAGTTGTTCAAAGAATGTAACGTTCAACTGAACGCATTGACTTGTAAATCAATGATTATAGTATGAATGCTTTTTATACTTGTGCTACCAAGTAGTAAAATCTCTCCGGCGGCCGCTTATGATACTTGTGTATATAACCTCGAAGATGCAGCTTCGCTTTCATTTCTTGCACAAGGTGTCGGGGTGTTCGCAAAATAGCTTTTTCACACTTAACTGGACGCCCTCGGTCCTGTTATAAGGAGGTGGTAGCGTAGCTAACGAGGCAATCCGGACTATGGTGCTTTATTTCTTTCACTTAGCCAATGGAGTCGAGGGGGGGCTACGATATAGCCCCTAATGACACCGCATATCTCCGAATTCAAAAGGAGGTGCTCGACCGAAGCGGCCTTCGTCAAAGCGGGAATTCTAAACATTCCGGTAGTCGATCAAGTGTATCTGCTTTCGCTATATCATGAAAGCCGGCCGGTTTCATCGAGTTGCTCGCCAAATTGAATCGGGGCACAATCGCAGTAGTTCTCCTGGTGCCGCGTTAGCCGGGTGATACGGAACGTAAGGTAGCAAAACACAGGAGCCGGGCAAACCTAACATTTGACCAAAGACATGATTCGGAGCTGAGGCATATAATGCCCAACTTGAGACGCCGAACACTCCCAAGGTGTTCGGACTTTATGATAACGGGCAGAATTATGCCCTAAGCCCTTGTGTCTGTGTACGGGCATTGTCTTCGACGCGCCGATGCCAAAGCGCCAGTTCGCCTTTTATAGGAGGAAGCCAAGGGAGATTAACAACAAGAGACAAGAATAAAAGGTTCTACGAGGGTCTTAATCAAAAGAATCCTCGCGACGGGTCCCTCATCAGCACGTCACGCTTATGTCTCCGCGCCGTTATCCCGACGGGTACGCACGCTGTTCATCTGAGAAAAAGAGGAACATTTTAGTTTAGAAACAGTTCGCGAAAAATATGCAAAAAGAGTGTAAATAATTAAAGCTAGGTTTATATGAAACCGCTGGCACAGCAGCCCCTTATGAAAGGGTATGCGGCTAGGGAGCCCCTAGCCCGCCGAGTCCGGATTCGTCTATCCAGTCCGGGTCTTTAAGGACCTCGCACTGAAATGGTGCCATGTGGACCGGCATCTTAGTGTAAGAGACGCAGAATGCGGTATGGCGCTGAAGCGATAAAGCCTTCGTCCCAATAGTGCTTGATATTCACTTTTAAATGGGACGATATGGAAAATTAACTATTTAAAATTGTTCGCAACCCGAACACCACTTCTAGTAATATCGAGCCTGCACTTGGCGAAGGGCCCCGCGAACTCCTTTGAAGGAAGTGCGGCTGTTTAATTTTGGTAGGGTCTATCCTCATCCCGACGGATTGTGTTTGAGTATAGCGGTGTTTAAGTCATCGCTCCATCCATTAGGACGCTTAGAATTGTAATCCGCTCTATTAATCGATTCAATATCGTGAGTCTGTCCCCGGTTCGAACACTTCGAGTAGTCCTGTGGTCGAAAGTGATTGGTTTTGATATCCAATCTACTACGGTCTGCAAGGTTGGACCGCATGTAGGCTTTTTAGAAAGTGCCGCCGCTATTTTTTCCGTGTCCTCACATAAAGTGAGTTTATCGCTTTGACCCCTTGTGGGAAAGTCTTTTGTTTTCCGTGCCCTCGCTGGCGGGTTTATCTTCTTCGCTTGACGCTACGAGCCCCTTTGTGTTCGAAGCGCTTAATCGCCGGACTGTTTGAAACCCAACAACCTCTCGGGGTATGATTTATGGGCCTTCCTCGGGTACTGTGGATTTGACATATCCGACCCGTAATTTTATGTAGGTTAGACATCTGTCATTCACCGTCCTTGAGGGGTTGAGCTTTATTATTCGGCCGTGAGTTTTTAACCCGGCGCTGACCTGCCGCGTTTTTGGGCTTTTTTCTTTTATTCCGCGCCGTTTTTCTCGCCGTGATTTCCATTTCCATCTCTTATCTCGGATGTACTTGGGTCGCTTGGTGTTGCATCTTGCCAACCAGCTATCCTCTCCCGCATGTAAGCGGTCATGAGGCTTGTTAATGCGGTCATTGTCCCTGCTTTCTTGACCGAGGTGTCAAGAGCCATCTGCGTCTCGACATTGTGCTTAAAGCTGCTAAGGCTTCGCGTCCGGACAATGACTATTTGGTTCTTTTTTGGTAAGGAACCTGTTCCAGCACTTCAAGCTGACTCTGGTCGTTGAGTTATGTGACTTAGGTCATCTCAGATCCGGAGGCCGGACATAAGTCCCTTGAAAATTTGGTTTAAATGCTTCCTCGAGCTCTTCCCAACTTCCAACAAAGAGTTTTCGGGAGGCTTTTGAGCCAATGACGGGCTGGCCCTTTGAGCTTGAGGGGTAGATATTTTATGGCGTGGAGATCGCCTCCTCCGCCATATGTATATGCAATATATAGTCTTCTATCCAGCATCTGTGGTCTGTTGTTCCATCAGTATGCTTCTATGTTTATGGGTTTAAACCTCGCTGGAATTCATGTTCCGCAGACTCGTCGGTGAAGCATAGTGGGTGTGCGGCGCCTCAGATTTGTATTGTTGCTATCAGCCGGACACTTGATGTGTTCCTTTGCTTATTGGGGCTGTCTTTTGGGTCCAGAGATGGACCTGGCAGGCTTGGCTGACGGTGGGGCTTTATGGCCTTCCTCGACGACTGGGAGCAGCTTTCGCTCGTGTAGCTCTTCTGATCGGTGGTCGCTGTCGTGTTTATCTCAAGCGGTCTTGAGTACTTTGCTCCATCTTATTCGGAGCGCGGCCTTCCGCAGGTTGAGCTTCCGCTTTTCTTTCTTCGTGCTTCTTGCTCAGTAGCTGGCGAGCCCGCTTGAAAAGCTCTTGTTCGACGGGCTCCTCGAGTGTCTGCTGTCATTGGGGCTTGTTTCTGCCTTCGGAGGGAGGTACATAGTTGTGATCTCAACCTTTTCTTCTGCCGCCTCTTTCGTGAGGGCTTGCTTCACATCCTCCCACGCCGAAGTTTTGTCAAGGGGTCTGTCTTCGCACTTTGGGTATCATTATTTCCGCGGCCGTGAATCTCCATTCTTGTTATGGGATTTAGAGTGGCGCCACGATAATTCTGCTTGGGCTGCTTTTAGAGAATCTTCTCCGCCACTTTTTCGCTTCCCCTTCTTTTGGGGTATCCACTATGTAGACGCTATACGATTTAGGTGGTTTTCCAAAGGCCTCTGGGCGCTGGTCCGTTCGCCTCCTGCAAGATCGCCGTCTATAGCGCCGATGTCATCGAGTCGTGAATTCAGCATGTCGCTAAGTCCTCGGCGCTGGCTGCAAAGTGGTGGTGGGTTTCTGAATTCTCTTTGTCTGCGATTTCAACCGCCTCGCCATAGTCCGCCAGGATTCTCCCGATAGCAGAGAGTAGCCTCAGGATTCCGTGATATCGCCAAAAGGCGAAAGTGCCGAAAGATGTCCGCGGCGGTGAATTTGGCAACCGCGCCTAATCTGGGTTTAATTGGCAAGGGCGCTGGAGGCCTGGAGTCCGCAAGGAGTCCGCGCCGATCACGAAGTTTCCAGGGGACAAGATTGGTATTCGCCCATCGCCATAGATGTTGAAGCCCCTGCATGGGCGCCCATCCACCGCCCTTGTCATATGGCAAGCGACCTCCGGCTAGTAGCCGAGCGGATTCGAAAAGGGCCTCCAAAGCACTGTCCGGCGTAGAGCCAGATCATGCCCATCGACACAATGCAAATAGCGCTTTCGGTGGGCTCGAGTCCGCTCAAGATCAAGTCTCCGCGGTCATCGGCCGTGAAGTTCAAGTTTCCGACTGACCGACGGCCAGGCGAGCTTTCTGATCTGCTTCCAGATGGCTAAGAGAATTGGCCCGCAGCATAAAGCCGAATGACGAAGATCTCACCGGGAGAAAAGTCTCACCCCGACAGCGTTGATGGTTGAAGATGCCATCGAGCCTATCGGTGACGGCTACGAGGAACTCTCAATGAAAGCACCAATGTCGTGTCAAAACCGCGGATCTCGGTAGGGGGTCCTGAATCTGTGTGTCTAGGCGGATGGTAACAGGAGACGAGGGACACAATGTTTTTACCTGTGTTCGTGCCCTCTCGATGGAGGTAATACCTCACGCCCCGCTTGATTAATATTGATGATATGGGTAGTACAAGAGTAGATCTACCACGAGATCAAGGAGGCTAAACCCTAGAAGCTAGCCTATGGTATGATTGTTGAGATGTAATGTTGTGTCTCACGGACTAAAGCCCTCCGGGTTTATATAGACACCGGAGAGGCTAGGGTTACATGTAGTCTGCTATAAATGGTAGGAGATCTACATATCCGTATTGCAAGCTTGCCTTCCACGCCAAGGAAAGTACCTTCCGACACGAGCCGGAGTCTTCAATCTTCTATCTTCGTAGTCCGGGAGTCCGCGGATATTGATAGTCCCGCTATCCGACACCCCTAGTCCAGGACTCCCTCACTGGGATCCAAGACCACTTCCAAAGGTGACTGAGCCTGCATGGGGCTGGCTTTCCACTCCCGGTATGACACCTTTAAAGGTTGTCTTTGTAGGTTTAACTTTGATGGGTTCTATGCCCATTTTGTGCAATCAGATCCCCGATAAAGGTGTTCAGCACGCTCGGCATTCATCGTGACTCTCGTGAGGTGAAATCCATCGACGCATTGGGTTCAAAACTGGTCGCGCGAATCCGCCATGGCATATGCTGTTTGGATGGTCTCTTCTGAATGAAGAGATCGGACAAGAGGACCATGGATTGAACTTCTGGCTAATCTGCTCCATCGCATAGACGTCCCTTTAGTGCGCGCCGCTCTCCTCTTGGGTATGTGGGTCGCGATATCATATTCACCATCCGCACTTGTGGGGGAAAACCTTCCCGCCTCTATTGTTCATGCGGTCGGGTCTCTTCCCCGTCACTGCTTAGCCCCTTTGTCATTGTTTTCGCAATTAACTTGCCGGCTCGCTTGAACACCCAGCAATCTCTATTAGTGTGGTTAGCTCGGCTTTTCAGAGGTGCCGCGTATCCGCATAAGCGGTCGAGTATTCGGTCCGCATTGACGGACCCGAGTGGTTCTTTCAATGGCTTCTTCCGCCGACCGGTTTAGAGCCTCGAATCCGGCCGACTAACGTATCCTCCTTATCGTCATTGCACGCGCGCTTGTTTTTGTTTCAACGTGACTGGCCGTTGTCGGTTCTTAGTATCCTGACCGCCAGAATTTTTATGGAGATTGTTGCCATGGCTAGCCAGCCTGTCCTCTCCCGCAAAGCGGTCATTAACGGCGTGAGGGCTGCCATGGATTTCGCTTTTCCTGCCCTGTGCCGGGCTAGCCATTCGCCCCGATGTTATGTCTGAAGGCTGCAAGGGCCTCTGCATCCCGACAAATGATGATTTGGTTTTTTTGTCAAGAATCGTGTCCGTAATTGTTCCGCCGATTCGCCCGCTGCTGAATAATGTGGCTTAGGTCATCGGCGCTCGTGGTCGCACATACGCGTTCTCGAAGTTGTCAAGGAATGCGGCTTCCGTGTCTTCCCAAGACCCAATTGACTCAGGGCAAGTTTATTTAGCCAATGCCGAGCTGGTCCTTTAAGCTTGAGGGGAGATACTTGATGGCATGGAGATCATCGCCGGGCCATATGGATGTGGAGAAGATAATCTTCATCCAAACCGGGGTCTGCTGTGCCATCGTAAGATTCGATGTTTACGGGTTTAAACCCTTCGAGGATCCGATGATCCATTACTTCCAAGAAGCATAGCGGTGTGCGGCGCCAGATGAGCAATATCGCGACGCAGCTCGAGAGAGCGCGTCAGCTGGTTCGCCCGCCGGGTTATTGTATCCGCGCGACAGATTGGCTATGGGTCGGGGCTCCTACGGATCCGTAGATGGATCTGGATTGCCTTGCTTTGTCCTCCAATATGTCTCGCAAGTCCGCGCTCTCTCTGGCTTGTGATTTTAGAGTGATGCCGGGTACGGTCTTGGCTGGGGCTCGATGTTTTCCGCCACGACCACGGGTGGTCGGTCAGCCATATCGCTAATCGTGATGGAGGTATGTATGCTTCCTCCTCTAATCGGGAGCAGCTTGCCTTGGGTAACTTTTGAGGGGCGCTCGAAGTTTATACTTTCGCCGCGAGGACCTCGGTCCATCGATCGCGCCAAGGTCCTCGATCAGCTTGAAGTGTTGCTGCTTTTTCTTCAGCTGTTTGCTATGGCGATAAGCCCGCGCTTGAAGCGCCATGTCCGACGGGATCCTCGTGTACGCACGAATTCATCATCGCTGAGGCTTGCTTTCGCTCTTCGAGCGAGGCATATAGTTATGATCCTCAACCTTCGCTCCCGCCGCCTCTCGTGAGGGCTTGCTTCGATCCTCCCGCACCGAGTCTTGCCGGAGGGGATTGTCTGCGACTCTTCGAGTATTATTATCTCCTCGTGCTTAATTCCATTCTTGCGTGGCGGGATTAGCGCGCCCACCGACGCCGTTGTTTGGGCTGCTTTAAAGAGTCCGCTCCGCACGCTTCGCCGCCCCATCTTTTGGGGTGTCCACCATATATATGTCATGATGACGAGTGGGTCTTCCAAAGGCGCTCGTGAGGCGCTCGCCCATGTTCGCCTTCGCATCGTCAGTCCATAGCGTCAAATATGTCTTGAGTCGGTTCAGCGCATGTCGGTTAAATCATCGGCAAGCTGGCTGCAAAGTGGTGGTGGGTGGCTCAATTTCTTCTGCTGCTCGCATTTCAACCATCCCGCCATAGTCCGCCAGACTCCCGGAGCAGCGAGAGATGCTTTAGTGAATTCGTGATATCGCCAAAAGGCGAAAATTGAAGATGTCCGCTGGCGGTGGAATTATAACTCCGCCTAATCTGGATCGATTTGGTAGGGGCGCCGGAGGTCTTGAGTCCGGGCGAGGAGTCCGCGCTCGGAATCACGAAGTTTGCAGGGGACAAGATTGGTGTTCGCTCCATCGCTGCGGATGTTGAAGCCTGTGCATGGGCGCGTCATCCACTGCCCTCGATCCGGGCGATCAGCCCGGCTAATGGCCGAACGGATCCGGTAAGCGTGGCCACCAAGGCATCGTTCACGGCAGAGCTAGATCATGCCCATCTGCCAGCATGACGGGCGCTATTGTCAGGCTCGAGTCCGCTGAAGATCAAGTCTCCGCGACATCGCCGCGGAAGTTTAAGGCTTCAAATCTGACTCGACGTCCGGGCGAAGCCGCGATCTGCCTAGATGGCTAAGAGAATTAGCGTCGCTGCGAAGCGAAGCCGAATACGTAAGATCTCGTCCGGGAGAAAAGTCTCACCGACAGCGCTGGTTGGTTGAAGATGCCATCAAGTTTATCGGGTGATTTACATGCAGGAACTCTCAATGAAAGCACCAATGTCGTGTCAAAACCGGCGGATCTCTTCGTAGGGGTCCTTAACTGCGCCTAGGCGGATGGTAATAGAGACCAGGGGATGTCAGCAGTTTTTACCCAGTTCGGGCCTCTCGATGGAGGTAAAACCCACGCCCCGCTTGGATTAATACTGATTATATGGGTAGTACAAGAGTGGATCTACCACGAGATCAAGGAGGCTAAACCCTAGAAGCTAGCCTATGGTATGATTGTTGAGATGTATGTCGTCTCCACGGACTAAAAAGCCCTCCGGTTTATATAGACACCGGAGGAAGCTAGGTTACATGTAGTCGGGTTACAATGGTAGGAGATCTACATATCCGTGACAAGCGGTGCTTGCTCTTCCACGCCAAGGAAAGTCCCATCCGGACACGGGACGGAGTCTTCAATCTTGTATCTGTAGTCTTGAGTCCGGGTGGACAATGATAGTCCTGGATGGGTCTTGACACTCCCCTAGTCCGTGTGACTCCTCAACCAATTTCAAGGAAGCGTCCAGGCCGGTAAGAGATGCGGGCTGAATGCACTGGAGCGAGAGAAGCAGGAGGCGCGGTGGCGGAGGTACTGCAAGAGCTCCAAAGCTCTCATGGAAAAACACAGAGTTTGGAGCGTGACCAAGACTCGAGTCCGAGCCCGGCCAGCTCTTCGAGAGTGTCAAACCGCAAGGCCAAGCCTGTATATCTCCTCCAGAAATTGAGGCGATAAAAAGATAGTAGTGGATAAGGCATTCTTCATGCAAAGCAAGCATGTAAAAGTGAATTATCTCATATTTCACCCCAATTCGGAGCTCTCCAGAGTGTTCATGATCCGCCTGTAGTGTGTCCGATGCTGCAGCCAAGGTTTCATCAGAGCCGAGGAGGGAGCTCGACGGAAAAGGTGTTCTGGTCTCAAGATGCCGAGGCCGGACATCCGGTGCTCCCCGAGCCACTCAGTGAAGCAGCTAGTCGAGTCCACAAGGTGGGCCAACAGGCTATGCGGGGCCTTATAGTTCGCTGTGGCCTTCCAGAAGCCATGCCCTCGAGCTACTTCGGTCTCAGTAAGGGGCGGCCGGTGGACGATGTCCATGGATTGAAGTCATCTAGCATGCCGGTCAGCATTGAAGGTGCTCTGCTTGGCCTTGCTCGCACGGTAAAGTGCACTAGGGCAAGATGGACGCCGAGAAGCCTGATTTTGACGCGGCCACGGGCAAGGAGTATCGCACGCCCGAGATGTATTATAAGGTGTCTCAAGGGTGCCCGCTTTATAGCGGTGAGTGCTCCAAGATGTAATTTTTTAGTAGACTCAAGATTTGTTATCCCCGCGTACGCTGAAAACTTTTGTTCATATGCGCTTATGCAACGCTTGTTAATTTAAAATATTACCGTCAGGCGGCCGCTTATCAAATTTTGAGAGATGGCAAGTCGTTGGTTTCATTTCCCATGCCACGAAAAGCCGGGTGTTCGGATAAACTTGAGCCATCTTGTTCCCATTTTTGGGTCCTTCGAGGAGGCGCCAACACAAGGAACGAGGCAACCGGACTTATAATGCTTGAACACTTCACTTAGCCATAGAATTCTATAATTTTAAATTTCGGCGAAGCCCCTAGTGTTCGGAAGACCGAATCGGGCGCTTATCCACGCCGGGCCGGACAAAGCCGAACCTCGCCTAAGCGGCATAAGTCTTTAGGGACTCGAAAACTTCTCTCTAACAGCAATAATCGCACTCCCCTCTATCATGACATGGTCAGTTTTAGCTTTCCATCGAGGTGCTCAACCTCAGCTCAACTCGGGCACAATCGCAGTGGTTCTCCCAGCGCTACCTTAGCCGATATAACGGAACGTAAGGTACCAAAACATGGGAGCCGGGCAAACCCAACTATTGACCCAAGACATGATTCGGAGCCGATGCATATAATGCTATAAGTTCGGGGTGCCGTACTTGTGAAAGTGTTCGGACTTATCACACCATATTTTGGGGAACTTAAGCCCCTGGTGTATTTTGGCGCACCAAAGCGTACGGATGCAACATGTCATAAGTGAACATATAGATAAAAAGGAATGCAATAATAGACAAAAAGGATATTCAAAAAATACTGCAATGAAAGCGAACGATGCAAATAGTGCGATAAGCAAGGGATGGGACTATTTAACATGTCCTTCCGTGGGTAGGCTGCGGATGGTATGTAAAACAGGTATACCGCCTAATAAAGACCACCGACACTCGACGAGCTTTTCTCGCTTCCTCGGATGTTGCATCGCGAGTTCGCAATTCTAACGATGGCTTCGAAACGGAGTCCCGAGAATAAGAAAAAAGAATTACACATTGGGAGCCCCTGTGCGTTGAGCTTCCTGTATGTCGTGGTCGTGCCCTACCCTATGCCCATGGTATTTCCGCAGCGAAGTTATGTACGCTGGTAATCGGGTCTCATGATTTCACGAGGGCTGGGTTAGCCGCATTGCTACATCGCGTCGTAACGCGCCAGCGGTCTTGTTGTAGGTTACTGGCGCTTGACGGTGTCCGCCGCTAATACCGGACTCGAGAATTGCCTTAAGAGGCTGCTTTGTACTCCGACGCGAGAGCCAGATGCTCCTCCATTCGGAGAAAGCGCTCAGTTTCCATTGACCGTAATGACCTCGAGGGCCCGCATCTTGAGCTTGAGGTATGCGCCAGCGGTACCACATTGAACTTTGCAATGCGGCTCGTCCGAGCAAGGCATGATAGCCGCCATGGAACGGGACTATGTCGAAGATTAACCTCGCTCGGAAGTTATCCGGGATCCAAGACCACTTCAAGGTAATCGAGCCTGCATAGCTTGGCCTTACACCGGTATGACGCTTTGAAGGTCGCTCTTTGTGGGTTTAACTTGAGGGGTCTATACCCATCTTGCGACCGTATCCCGATAAAGCAGGTTCAAAGCGCCGCCGCCATCATCGTGACTCTAGTGAGGTGAAACTGCCGATGATTAGGTCTAGGACCACGCGTGAATCCGCCATGG
>JAHHZJ010008094.1:0-17962 GCA_021437245.1 Aegilops speltoides | reverse complement strand
CATGATTACTTTGATTAGTATGCTTAAGTATCACCATTTTTATGTCAATATGAACTTTATTTCAATCATTTGGATCTGAACATTCATGCCACAATAAAGAAAAATTATATTGAGAATTATGCTAGGTAGCATTCCACATCAAAATTTGTTTTTATCATTTACCTACCGAGGACGAAAGCAGGAATTAAGCTTAGATGCTTGATACGCTCCAACGATCTATAATTTTCGATTGTTCCATGCTATTATATTACCTCTTTCGATGTTTATGGGCTTTATTTTACACATTTACATCATTTTGGGACTAACCTACTAACCGGAGGCCCAAATTTCGTATTGCTGTTTTTTTTGCCTATTTTAGTATTTTGAAGAAAAGGAATATCAAACGGAGTCCAAACGGAATGAAACCTTCGGAGCGTGATTTTTGGAACGAACGTGATCCAGAGGACTTGGAGTGCAAGTCGAAGCAGCAAGGCGGCCACGAGAGGGTAGGGCGTGCTCACCCCTACAGTGGCGCCTCTGCCCGTGGGCCCCTCGAGCGCCACCGACGTACTTCTTCCTCCTATAAGCCACGCACTCAAAACATCCAGGAGCCAACGAAACACAATTTCCACCGTCAGAATCCTTCAGATTCGCGAGATCCCATCCTGAGCCTTCACGCGCCCACGAGGGGGAATCGACCATGGAGGGCTTTACATCAACACCATAGCCCTCCGATGAGTTGTGAGTAGTTTGCCACAGACCTTCGGGTCCATAGTTATTAGCTAGATGGCTTATTCTCTTTTGGATCTCAATACAATGTTCTCCCCGCCTTGTGGAGATCTATTCGATGAACTCTTTTATGTGTGTTTGTCGAGATCCAATGAATTCTGAGTTTATGATCAAGTTTATCTATGAGAAATATTTGAATCTCCTCTCGAATTCTTTTTATGTATGATTGAGTTATCTTTGCAAGTCTCTTCAATTATTAGTTTGGTTTGGCCTTACTAGATTGATCTTTCTTGCCATGGGAGAAGTGCTTAGCTTTGGGTTCAATCTTTGTGTCCTTCCCTAGTGATGTAAAGGGTTGCAAGGCATGTATTGTATTGTATTGTATTGTTGCCATCGAGGATAAAAGATGGGGTTTATATCATATTGCATGAATTTATCCCTCTACATCATGTCATCTTGCTTACATGCTACTCGTTCTTATGAACTTAATACTCTAGATGCAAGCAGTGAGTCGGTCGATGTGTGGAGTAATAGTAGTAGATGCAGGGAGTTGGTCTACTTGTCATGGACGTGATGCCTATATACATGATCATGCCCGGATAATCTCATAATCATTCGCTTTTCTATCAATTGCTCGACAAAGAATTTGTTCACCCACCGTAATAGTTATGTTATCTTGAGAGAAGCCTCTAGTGAAACCTATGGCCCCTGTGTCTATCTTTTATCATATTTGCTTCCAATCTACTTTTATTTGCATCTTTACTTTTTGCATCTATATTATAAAATACCAAAAATATATTTATCTTATCATACTATCTCTATTAGATCTCACTTTCACAAGTGGCCGGAAGGATTGACAACCCTTTATTGCGTTGGTTAGCAGTTCTTTGTTTGTTTGTGTAGGTGCGTGACTTTTGAGGAGCCTCCATCGATTGATATCTTGGTTCTAACAAACTAAGGTAAATACTTACGCTACTATTGCTGCATCACCCTTTCCTCTTCAAGGAAAACCATCGCAAGCTCAAGACGAGTAGTTCATGGGTCGGACAACGCGATGGAGATATCATCACGAGCGCCTTTGTGACGAACCGTCGCTGGGTGGCTGGGATGGAGGTGGGGAGTGCACCGTGGCGGATCGCTCCTGACGGCCTCCGCTGGTCAGTGGCCCGGCGAGCGACGGCCCACGAGTCCTGCTGGTTGCAACTCATCGTTGTTGGCGATGCCGACGAGGCTCCGGACGGTGGCTCCATTCGCCGAGCCCTGCGGGAGGAAAGTCGAGGAGCAGCAGCTGCTAGGGCTTCCGCCGCATGGGTGGCGCGAAACGGTGGACCATGATGCGCCTCAACTTCTAACCATGTTAGAAGGAGCTACTCACGGCCCCGCAGCCGCTTGCCACCTCCCAAGCACTCGGCCGCATGCCGCCTCCTCATCATGTGATGGGCACACGGACTCTTCCTTGGGCGGCGCGAAGGTCACTAGCAGGGTAACGCTGCTCATCGCACAACCTAAGAAGAGCGCGCCATGGGCGCCGTGTTGGCATCTTGAGGTCGCCGGTCTTGCTCGGGCGGGATGGCGGCGCTCGAGGGCCCTCGCGCCGCTATGGGGCCTAACTCGCTTCGAGCCCGCGATCGGTGGTTTGCCGTCGCGCCAAGACGCCACTCGCCAGTCCGGACCGCCAGTGGCTATGTGGATGTTCGCGGCGCACCACGGGTTCTTCCACGATCGCCCGCCATCGTCCGCACCGCATCGGCAACCCGTCCTGCATTTAACCGATCGTCGTGGTCGCCTACTTTAGGAGCCATGGCGATGAAGAACAGCTAGGTCAATCGCTAGACCAGATTTCACAATTGCGCGCTTCTACCGGGCGCGCCAAAGATGTCGGTGGGAAACGACACCTATGGGATCACCGAATCCTTTACTACGGTTATGGGGCGCGTGATCGTGAGAAGAGCGGACTAGTAGACAAGACAAAGGGATTTACCAGGTTTGGGCTGCAAAGATGCGAAACCCTATGATCCTACTTCGTGGATGTATTTAGTGTTCTTGAGCACTTTAATCGGCTCTAGGTGCTGCTTGGTTCGAAGTGCCGAATCGTTTCCAAAGGCGCCATGGGCCTCCTTTTATAGGCGAAAGGGATGCCATAGTTGCACACATGAGGTGGAAAGTGCTACAACGCCGTGAGCTTATCGCTGGTATTACAGACAAAGTGCATTTAATGCGAGGCTTAGGTGTCCTTCACTTTATCGGGACGGAGCAAGGCTCGCCCCGTCTGCCGCCGCCTCCTCCTGCTTTGACACGCCTCGCCAGCGATGCATGCAAGGCTATGTAGGCGTGCAGCAGCCGAGGTGGCGCGTGGTGGAGCCCACGGCGGGCTGCATGTTGCCACGCAGTGCTCGCCCAGCTGGTTGGGTCGGTAGCTGCATGCGAACGCGGTGGAGACTTGTCGGCATGGCTCGGCAAGGGCCCCATCGCCCGCTTATGCACGGCCTTGCCGGGTGGCCGACAAGGGTCTTGCCGCGACATCGCCGTTATCCCCGCAAGGACCTTGCCGGGGTCTCGTGGCCTTCCTCGCAAGAACGCGCCGAGGATTGTTGCCTTCCTATCCTCATTTGATCTTGACTATTCTTTGTCTTCACAAAGATCTGCATGCCACCACGGAGGTGCCTCCCAGCCTTGCCCCAATGCGCTTGTCTAGCGCTTGGGGGCTCAAAGGTGGCTCGCCACCGGTGTGGGCGAGCTGCCTCGGCAAGGTTCTTGCTGGGGCCGCTGAGGCTGCCCTGGCAAGGGTTCTTTCCGGGGAAACCTGCTTTGTCCATCCGATCTTTGTGGCCTTGGTCCTTGTCGTTGCTTTGTTTGTCTTGAGCTCCGCTTTCTCCGGCTTCCCTTTCCCGCCTGTTATGCATGGCCATGGCGGTGGCTCGACGCCTGACACAAGTAAAGGGGTCAAAAGCAAAGCCCTACTTTTGTACATCGACACAATTGAACACGATAGTCCTTAGGAGATTCTTTGGTTTTATCAATAATTAAACTCCTAGGCAAGAAATTGAGAATTTTATTCGTGGCAAAAGGTTCCTTAATAATATCAAAAAGGTTGGGGTGAACACTTATTGATTTGACATCTTCATTTTCCTTACTAGAAGATTCACCCTTATTCTTAGGAACATAGGTAAACTTGCATCTTTGGCAGGAGGAAGATTTGAGGTATTTTTAATAGCAGAAAAATCGGAACCCAAGTTGGTAATAATATCTTCGAGTTTATCAATTCTAGTAGAATCTTGATCTATCTTTTCATTAACTATGGGTTCCTTTTCTCTAAGATTTTTCAGCGTAACTCCTACCTTATATCCATATTGAGTAATTTGATTATGAATCTTTTTATCCAAATTTTCGATTAACTCTATAGTAGCAATTTTATTCTCAATAATATCAAGTCTTCGCATCACATGTTCCAAGGTTAAAATAGTTCCATTGACCAAAAGATGTGGTGGGCCTAACAAATCTATCATGGCATTATAAGAATCAAAAGTATGGCTTCCCAAGAAATTTCCTATAGTAATGGTGTCAAGAACATATCTATTCCATGGAGTAATGCCTACATAAAATTATGGAGAAGAATGAAGTAGATTGCTTTTAGTAGATCTATTTTGAGCATTGCAAATTCTATACCAAGCATCTTTTAGATTTTCTCCCTCCCTATGTTTAATATTGAGAACTTCATTATCGGGAGTACTAACAATGCTAGGAGGACTAGCCATGAAAGCGAATCAAGCGATCTAACACACGAGCACAGAAGAAGAAAGCGAAAAGAGACGAACGGAAGATGGGCGAAGAAAAGGAAAACGTTTTCGAAAATCATTTTAGAAGTGGGGGAGAGGAAAATGAGAGGTGAATGGAAAATAATGTAATACAAGGGAGAAGAGTTTATGATGGGGACTTGGTATGGCTTGACTTTACGTAGATCTCCCAAGAACGGCGCCTAAAAATCCTTCTTGCTACCTCTTGAGCTTATGCTGGTTTTCCTTGAAGAGGAAAGGGTGATGCAGCAAGATAGCGTAAGTATTTCCCGCTTTTGAGAACCAAGGTATCAATCTAGTAGGAGACGACGCACAAGTCACCGAATATCTGCACAAACAATCAACAACTTGCACCCAACGCGATAAAGTGGTTGTTAATCCCTTCACGGTCACTTGCAAAAGTGAGATCTGATAGAGATAGATAAACCGTAAAGTAAATATTTTTTGTATTTTTGGTTTATAGATTGGAAAGTAAAGATTTTAAAATAGTAGATCAGAAAGTAGCAAGATGTAAATGAGCTTCAATATAATGGAAAAGAGACCCGGGGGCCATAGATTTCACTAGTTGCTTCTCTCGAGATAGCAAATATTACGTGGTGAACAAATTATCGCGAGCAATTGATAGAAAAGCGATAATTATGACGATATCTAAGGCAATGATCATGAACATAGGCATCACGCCTGTCAAGTAGACCGACTCGCCTGCATCTACTACTATTACTCCACACATCGATCACTGTCCAAAGATACATCTAGAGTATTAAGTTCATAAAGGACGGAGTAACGATTACAAGATGACATGATGTAGAGGAATTAACTCAAGCAATATGATGAAAACCCCATCTTTTATCCTCGATGGAAACAACACAATACGTGCCTTTGCTGCCCCATCACATCGAAAGGACATCACAAGTTTGAACCCAAAGCTAAGCACTTCTCTCATTGCAAGAAAGATCAATCTAGTAGGCCAAACTAAACTAATAATTCAAGAGACTTGCAAAGATACCAAACCATGCATATAAGAATTCAGAGATGAACCAAATATTATTCATAGATAATCTTGATCATAAATCCACAATTCATCGGATCTCGCAAACACACCACAAAATAGTATTACATCGAATAGGTCTCCAAGAACATCGGGAGAACATGGTATTGAGAATCAAAGAGAGAGAGAATCAGCCATCTAGCTAATAACTATGGATCCGAAGGTCTGTGGTAAACTTTCACGCTCATCAAAGAGGTAATGGTGTTGATGTAGAAGCCCTCATTGATCGAATCCTCTTCGGCAGACGCCAAAAGGTCCCTAGATGGGATCTCACGCATGTAAGTTTATGTGGTGGAAAAGTGGTTTCATGGCTCTCCGGATGTTTTTAGGGTATAAGAGTATATATAGGCGAAGGAACTAGGTCGAGGAGCCATGAGGGTGGGGGCGCCCCGCCTCGTGGCTGCCTGCTATGCCTCCGACTTCATCTTCAAGTCTTCCGTTTGCTTTTGGTCCAAGAAAGATCATTGAAGGTTTCATTCCGCTTGGACTCGACGGTATTCTTTTCGCAAAACTCTAAAATAGGCAAAAAACAGAAACCGCATCGGCCCTTAGTTAATAGGTTAGTCCCAAAATAATAAATTGCATATCAATGCCTATTAAACTTCCAAAACAGATAATATAATAGCATGGAACTATCAAAAATTATAGATACGTTGGAGACGTATCAAGCTTCAACCTGATAAGCTCGAACCCAAATCGGAGAAGTGCGCCTTCATAGGATACCCAAAGGAAACTATTGGGCACACCTTCTATCACAGATCCAAGGCAAGATATTCGTTGCTAAGAATGGATCCTTTCTAGAGAAGGAGTTTCACTCGAAAGAAGTGAGTGGGAGGAAAGTAGAACTTGATGAGGTAATTGTACCTTCTCCCGAATTGGTAAGTAGTTCATCACAAAAATCAGTTGCAGTGATTCCTACACCAATTAGTGATGAAGCTAATGATGATGATCATGAAACTTCAGATCGATTTACTACTGAGCCTCGTAGGTCATCTAGAGTACGGTCCGCACCAGAGTGGTACGGTAATCCTGTTCTGGAAGTCATGTTACTAGACCATGATGAACCTACGAACTATGAGGAAGCGATGGTGAGCCCAGATTCCGCCAAATGGCTTGAGGCCATGAAATCTGAGATGGGATCCATGTATGAGAACAAAGTTTGACTTTGGTGGACTTGCCCAATGATCGGCAAGCCATAGAAAATAATTGGATCTTCAAGAAGAAGATTGAGGCCGACGGTAATGTTATCGTTTACAAAGCTTGACTTGTTGCAAAAGGTTTTTGACAAGTTCAAGGAGTTGACTACGATTAGACCTTTCACCCAGTAGCAATGCTTAAGTCTGTCCGAATCATGTTAGCAATTACCGCATTTATGATTATGAAATTTGGCAAATGGATGTCAAAACTGCATTCCTTAATGGATTTCTTAAAGAAGAGTTGTATATGATGCAACCGTAAGGTTTTGTCGATCGAAGGGTGCTAACAAAGTGTGCAAGCTCCAAGAATCCAATTATGGACTGGTGCAAGCCTCTTAGAGCTGGAATATACGCTTTGATAGTGTGATTGTCGTGTTCGGGAACGGGGTCCTCAGACTTGCTCGCCATGCCTACAAAGATGGCTCAAGGAGGCCCAAAGACAGCCCATCTTCATCAACACAAGGTCAAGACTCGCGAGGGGCCAGATTGCTGGGCGGACGACAAGGAGCTTCTCGTGCACGGCTCACAGCTGGCTCATGAGGAGCCGGAGAGTTCAAGGCGGGTACTCGCGAGGTGCCCATGACGCAAGCCATGACGCACTAAGGGTGCTGCCGCCAGCTCACAAGAATGTCCTCCTTTCCTCTTTGAAGCAAAGGTAGCAAGCGCAGCAGAGCATCAAGCAAAGGCGCCCATTTCGTGCAACAAGACCAAGACCAGCCCAACGGCCGAAGGAAGTCATTAGGAGCCCAAGTCAAGGCCACCACCAGAGCCTTTGACAGAGAGGACCAACTTTAGTCGATAAGTTTACCCGCTATTCCCTTCAAATGGCTAATTGTTGGCGCCTTCCCTCAATATTTGGGGAGAGGCCCAGGCCTTTGCCTATAAATAGGACTCGACACCCCTGTAGAGGCATCAAAAGAACAAGGATAGAAAGACACCGAGAGAAGAGAGGCGATCGAACTCCCCTAGCAGTTGTCAGGCCAACAAGAATGCACTCGAGGCTGTTCTTCCATTGTATTGTTCTCATCCGCCAAGAGGCAATCCACCACACCACACACTGGAGTAGGGTATTACACCACAATGGTGGCCTGAACCAGTATAAATCTTGTGTCTCTTGTGCTGTTCTGTTTGGTAGTTTAGTTCCTAGCGATTCAGCCAGGAGCGAGCCGGAGGAGGGTTGAATCTCTGCGCGCACCCCAGTGTTCGAACCTCAAGGGTCTGGCGGAACCCAAAATCCGACATTTGGCTTGCTAGGTAGGGGTGCGCCGGAATTTGCCTTCCGTCGCTCGTTTTTCCCCGACGATCGCATCCATGTTCCGACGCTGCCGGTTCGCTCGAGCGCCGAGCCGCCTCGCTTCCTATGTCGCCAGACGGTTCGCCGCCGGGCGCCTTTGTCATTCCTGCAGATGCCGCTAACGCCGCCACCGCCCGGCGGGAACGAACAACAAGCATCGCCCCAAAGATCCATCCATGAGGCGGACGGCCGCATCGCCACGCCTCGCCACCTCGCTTAGTTTTCGCCACGCGCTTCCGCGCCATGGAGGCCCGAAGGCGCCATCGCGCAAACGACTCCTGCACTACCGCCCCATCGACGACGTTCACGAAGAATGGCTCGACCGAGTCACCGAGCTCGTCTCAGCGCCGCAGAGGCACCCCTGCCGCCCTTCTCGCCAGATCGCACTCCGCTCGCACGGGCAATGAAGCTCTGGCGCCACCGCCTCCACAAGAAGGCGGCTCGCCCTCAAGGCACGCGCCCTGGGCGGAACCCACTCCAGCGCCAGCGCTGCAAGAGCAGAGCTGCCAAGAAGTCCTCGCCGAGAAGCTGCCCGAGCGCCTCGCCCTCGCATGGGGACCCACAGACCAAGCTCTCCGTCGCCTAAGGCCCCTAATGGCTACGGCGGCTACCGCGCTTTCACCTCCGAGCTGCGAGTGTCACGGGCCCAGAAGTTCAAGCTGCACCTGCCTCGCTACGCACGACGCACGGCCGACCTGCAGAGTTCCTCCAACTCTACGAAGTTGGGAATCGAGGCTGCCAACAGAGACGAAAAGGCCATGGCGAACTGGTTTCCCATGGCGCCAAGGACGGAGCCCGCACTGCTCCTCGACCGCCCTGCACGATCTCCTCCTGGATGAGATGCGCACCGCTTCATCGCCAACTTCGTGGTACTCGCGACCGCCACCGCAGGAGCCGATAAGCGCCAGATCAAGCAGAAACTAGGGAAACATCGCAAGTACATCCAGCGCTCAACAACGCTACCAAGATCCCTGTGGTGACGAAGGAGGCCATCATCTCAGCCTTCTCCGACGGTAGCGCGACGCCAAGATGAAGGAGGAGCTAGCGATGCATGAAGACCGGCACCTCCTGAGCTGTTCAACTTGGCGACTGCGCGCCAGTGCTGAGGAGGACGCCCTCCTCGAGCTGCTTGCCATGGACCCTCAAGAGAAGAAGCCCAAGGCCAAGGACGGAAGCGCAAGGGGCTGCTGTATCCGCGTCGAGCCAGACACTGCGGGCAGAGATCAGCCCGAATCCTCCAAGGGCGCCGGTATCGCGGTACCACGACCTCGACACCCACAACACCAATGAATGCCAAGAGCTCGGGCAGGCGTGAAGGAAGGGTCGGCAGATGTCCCGATCGCAGCGACGGGCTACGGCCGAGGAGGAGGAAGGAATGCAGACGATGGGAAGATCGCGTCGCGCCAAGGTGGCGCGACCAACCTCGCGAGGAATCATGGCAGGATCCGCCGCAAGGGAGGTTGAGGATCAGCTCATGAGGATCGCCTGCAGTTTAACGCAGGCCTCCCTTCGCGCCGGCAGCCAAGGAGAAATGAAGACCATCATCGACTAGGGGCCCGAGGCTTCCAGAACCACGCAATCGCCTCAGATCCCGGTGGAGCCTGCCCCAGCCTCCCAACAGATCTTCAAGCAGTCACCCGAAGTGAATGCAGTCCTCCCAAGCTCAAGGCCACGCGCCTCTTAGGTGGTTGGCATGCGCCATCACGCTTAACTCAGCGGATCATCTCAGCGCGGCCACGGCCGAGTCCTCCCGATGCTTTGTTCCCCAATCATCGCAGAACGGCTAGTCACCAAGACCCTCATCAACGGCGGGCAGGGCTCAACGCCCTATTCATGGAAACATTCAACAATCTTCAGGTGCCCTACAACTTCAGCCAACCAAGCCCTTCTTCGAGTCACCGACGGCTCCACGGTCCCGATCGGGCGGGTCCGCCTTCCTGCCACCTTCGAGGCGCCAGAACAACCACCAAGACCGAGCTCATCGACTTCGACGCCGCCCACATTCGCCGCCAGACAACGCCATCCTGGGTACCCGCGCGGCTGTTCATGGTCAGAACTCCACCACGGCCACAACGCCCTCAAGATGCCGAAGCGGCGGGTCATCACGGTGCCTCGCAGAGAGAGACGCAGCAGTGCTCCTCGAGCGAGCCTTTCAGCCACATCACCGAAGACCTAGATCAGGAAGCAGGAGGCTTCCGAGGCTGCACCCAAGAAGAAGAAGGCGCGTCTGCCCGCCTCAGAGGCAGGCCCTTAGGGCCCGCCGCCAGGGGGAGCCTTCCATTGCATAGGGAAGCGACCCGCGCCTCTCTGCAGGCTCGGGCTCCCTCGAGGGCCGCCACCCGCCAAGGTCACGAGGGAGGCGCTGGGCACCACGTGAGGCGTGCTCAAGCACGCTTCTCAAGAAGGAGCAAGGCAAGGAGGGCCAAACCTCAGGGGTTCATCGCAAGGCTATTCAGAGTTATAGGAGTCAAGAGTCATGAGAGGCAGCCGCCACTCGCTATGGCCCCCATCCAGCGAGGATGGTGGGCTGCGCTCAGATCGACATACCGGGCTCAACCGAGCCGCCTCAAGAGTGCCTGCCCTCGCGAGTGGGACGCTAGAGGTCCCCCCACAGCTATGTGCGCATGCCTTACGGCTTGCCAAACGCGGCTGCCGCACAGCCTCATGAGGGCCATCTTGAGGCTCAAGAGGTCCGGCGTGCCGCAGCCCTCGGCGGAGATGGAGATGGCCCGGAGAGCCGCCAAGACCTCCAGAGCCTCCAGAGGCCTCGGCCTGGGCTCATGAGGATCGGCTCCCACAGCCCACCGAGTCTGCTACACCAACACCCCTTCGTCCCCAACATCATCAGTGGCATCTTTAAGTTTCGCTTGCGGAGCGCCTCGTGGCTGCATTATTCCTGTGCCGCTGGGTCCGCCCTCGCATGTATCCCTTTATTTCATGTCCTTAGCTTACCTTATTGGGGCGCCGGCTGCATCATCCCAAGCTGCTCGGCCTGTCCCATGCATGTATCCTTCTCGATTT
Organism: Aegilops speltoides; assembly: GCA_021437245.1. Classification (NCBI taxonomy): domain Eukaryota; kingdom Viridiplantae; phylum Streptophyta; class Magnoliopsida; order Poales; family Poaceae; genus Aegilops; species Aegilops speltoides. The sequence continues at coordinate 6,901 of JAHHZJ010008094.1, read as the reverse complement.
ATCTTAGGGCTATGCTTTCGATCCGCCATGCTTGTTGTTTCGCCTTTTTCTCCCGTGTTGGAATCTTGGCGAAGGGGTGCCGAGCATCGCGACTGTGGCTCCTACCGCTCTCCGACCTCACCCTCCGGTCTTGTCCATGGCATCGCGACGCATGCCACGACGGCCGAGACTAGCCCGAGAGCCGGACCCGAGAACGAGAGTTTCGCCATCTAACCAAGCTTGCGCTAAAGGGGTGCCCGAGCATCGCGACTTAGGGCTCTTACGCCTCCGCCCTCACCTCGGTCTTGTCCGTGGCATCGCGACCGGCATGCCAGGACGACCGAGACCAGCCCGAGAGCCGACCCGAGGACGAGTTTCGCCATCTAACCCAGCCAGCGTTAAGGGGTGCCGAGCATCGCGACATGGCTCCTACCGCCTCCGCCCTCACCTCGGTCTTGTCCATGGCATCGCGACCGCATGCCACGACGGCCGAGACCAGCCCGAGGGCCAGACCAAGACGAGAGCACCGCATCCGCCAAATTTGCAGGAACACACTCAAGATAAGGCCCAGAGCTAGGCACAACCCGCTTGAGGTAGGGCCCGTGAGTCGCTACCGCTCACGGGTACCCCGACACCTCACAAGGCCTTTCACGCCTCCAGAGCAACTAACGGCTAATCGTCAATCGCGCGACAAATCTTGTTCCTTCGTGATGAGCCCGCAGGTCCTCCAAGGAGCGCCGCCAAGCAACCTCACACCGCCAAGGCATGGATCTAGCGCCGCATCAGAGGCGTCAACCTCGAGATAAGTCACTCGAATCATTGATCATCGCAGCACCGCCTCGCACCAAGTGCAATCCTGTTAGCAACGCCGCCTCCTTTCTCATCGAATGATGGCTACTTGAGCTCTAAGGGGACCTCCCGAGCATCGCGACTCAGGCTCTATCGACCTCGCCGCCACCTCCGCCTTGACCACGCATCGCGACTGGCATACAGCACGGCCGAAGCCGCTTTGGGATTGGGACCGCGGCAGAGAGCATCAAGCCTCGCGAGGTCCGAAGGACTAAACTAAGCTAAACGAATAAGCATCTCGACCGCTTCACAATAAGGATCATATTGATGCATTTAACTACAAACATCTTACAAGCCCCCGGGTATATTCTGGCCTCGCAGAATGTATACGAATCCTAAGGAGTCCTAGCTCAGGGGCATCGCGTAGACACCATCATCAACAAGGCGCCCAAGACCGACGCCAACCCCATCCAGACGAGGCGGCGACGGTTCGGCGAGCCCACCTCGCCCGAGAATGGCACAGCTCGGGGCTCAGAGCTCGCCGCCGCTCCGAGTCGCAAGGAGCTCGGCGAGTCATCGATCCTCCGCGCCTGCCGCCGAGGAGCGCTAAGGGAGCGCCAGCCGCCTCGCTTCGCCGAGCAGGTCCCGACCGCCTCCCGGCAGCACTCCAACCGCCGACTTCCACGATCAAGGTAATCATGACCCGCTGGATGCAGGACTTATCGAATCCGCGGCGTTACCAAGGCGTGGGGAAGTAGAGGCGCCACATCCAATCAACCGCCACGCGGCGCCTAAGGTCGCAGGCTGATAGGGCCCGCGACGCTCAAGACTTGCCCTTTTGCCTTTCTGGCTGTTCGGCGCGCCAGGCCTGGGCTACATGCGGCTCTCGGGAACGAGGGTCCCTGACTTGCTCGCTCATGCCCAGGCGTGGCTCAAGGAGTCCCAAAGACAGCCCATCTTCATCAACACAAGCTCAAGACTCGCGAGGGGCTAGATCTGGGCGGACGACAAGGAGCTTCTCAGCACGACTCGCCAGCTGGCTCATGAGGAGGCGGAGAGTTCAAGGCGGGTACTCGCGAGGTGCCCATGACGCAAGCCATGACGCACCAAGGGCGCCACGGGCGCCAGCCACACAAGGTCCTCCTTTCCTCTTTGGTGCAGAGGGAGCAAGCGCAGCGAGAGCATCAAGCAAAGGCGCCCATTTCGTGCAACAAGACCAAGACCAGCCCAACGGCCGAAGGAAGTCATAGGAGCCCAAGCCGATCACCACCAGAGCCTTTGACAAAGTCGAGGACCAACTTTAGTCAGATAAGTGTATCCGCTGTTCCCTTCAAATGGCCAATTGTTGGCGCCTTCCCGCCAATATTTGGGGAGAGGCCTCAGGGCTTTGCCTATAAATAGGACTAGCCACCCCTGTGGTAGAGGCATCGAAAGAACAAGGATAGAAAGACACAGAGAGAAAGAGAGGCGATCAACCCCCCCTAGCAGCTTCATCAGGCCACCAAGAATGCACTCGCGAGGCTGTTCTTCCATTGTATTGTTCCTCATCCGCCCAAGAGGCAATCCACCACACCACACACTGGAGTAGGGTATTACACCACAATGGTGGCCTCGAACCAAGATAAATCTTGTGTCTCTTGTGCTGCTCTGCTTGGTAGTTTAGTTCCTAGCGATTCGCGAGGAGCGAGCCGAGGAGGGTTTAATCTCGCAAGACTCCAGTTGTTCGAACCTCAAGGGTCTGCTGAACCCAAATTGACAGCTTATCAAAGATATGGTTTTATATGACTTTTGGAGAAGCCCAGATTTACAAGAAAGTGAGGGAGCTCAGAGCACTTCTAATATTATATGTGGATGACATATTGTTGATTGGAAATAATACATAATTTTTGGATAGCATAAAAGGATACTAGAATAAGAATTTTTCAATGAAAGACCTCGTGAAGCTGCTTACATATTGGCCATCAAGATCTATAGAGATAGATCAATACGCTTAATTGGACTTTCACAAAGCACATACCTTGATAAAGTTTTGAAGAAGTTCAAATGGATCACCAAAGAAAGGGTTCTTGCCGTGTTACAATGTGTGAAGTTGAGTCGACTCAATGCCCGACCACGCAGAAGATAGAGAGAAAATGAAAGTCATTCCCTATGCCTCAGCCATAGGTTCTATCATGTATGCAATGCTCGTACTGCACTGATGTGTGCCTTGCTATAAGTATAGCAGGAGGTACCAAAGTAATCCAGAGTGGAGCATCGACATCGGTCGAGCATCCTAAAATATCCGAAAAGACTAAGGATATGTTTTTGTTTATGGAGGTGACAAAGAGCTTGTCATAAATGGTTACGCCGATGCAAGCTTTGACACTAATCGATGACTCTAAGTCGCAATCCGGATACATATTTATATTTAATGGTGGAGCTATCGCTGGTGTAGTTCCAAGCAGAGCCGTATGGGATCTACGGTGAAGAGAGTACATAGCTGCTTTGGAAGCAGAAATGATGGAATCTGGATGAAGGAGTTCATATCCGATATAGGTGTAATACCTAGTGCATCGGTCCAATGAAAATCTTTGTGACAATATCGAGCAGCTTCTTGACAATGGAATCCAGATTTCACAAGAGAACCAAACACATCAAGAGATGCTTCAATTCCATCCACCATCAAGTCGCGGAGGGAGACATAGAGATTTGCAAGATACATACGGATCTCAATGTTGTAGACCCATGACTAAGCCTCTTCCACGAGCAAAACATGATCAACACCAAGACTCCATGGGTGTTAGAACCATTACTTTGTAATCTAGATTATTGACTCGTGCAAGTGGGAGATCAAGGAAATATGCCCTAGAGGCAATAATAAAATTATTATTTATATTTCCTTATATCATAATAAATGTTTATTATTCATGCTAGAATTGTATTAACCAGAAACTTAGTACATGTGTGAATACATATACAAAACAGAGTGTCCCTAGTATGCCTCTACTTGACTAGCTCGTTAATCAAAGATGGTTATGTTTCCTAACCATAGACATGTGTTGTCATTTGATGAACGGGATCACATCATTAGAGAATGATGTGATGGACAGGACCCATCCGTTAGCTTAGCATTATTATCGCTATGCTTTATTGTTACTTCTTTCTTCATGATTTATACATGTTCCTCTCGACTATGAGATTATGCAACTCCTGATTACTGGAGGAACACCTTGTGTGCTATCAAACATCACAACGGAACTGGGTGATTATAAAGATGCGATAAAGGTGTCTCCGAAGGTGTTTGTTGAGTTGGCATAGATCAAGATTAGGATTTGTCACTCCGCTATCGGAGAGGTATCTCCGGCCCTCTGTAATGCTCATCACTATAAACCTTGCAAGCAATGTGATTAATGAGTTAGTTACGGGATAAAGCTTTACGGAACGAGTAAAGAGACTTGCCAGTAACGAGATTGAACTAGGTATGATGATACCGATGATCGAATCTCGCAAGTAACATACCGATGACAAAGGAAACAACGATGTTCTTAAGCGGTTGACCGATAAAGATCTTCGAGAATATGTAGGAGCCAATATGAGCATCCGGTTCCACTATTGGTTATTGATCATAGATGTGTCTCGATCATGTCTACATAGTTCTCGAACCCATAGGGTCCGCACGCTTAACTTTCGATGACGATTTGTATTATGAGTTATGTGATTTGATGACCGAAGTTTGTTCGGAGTTCCGGATGAGATCACGGACATGACGAGGAGTCTTGAAATGGTCGAGAGGTAAAGATTGATATATTGGAAGGTTATATTCGGACACCGGAATGGTTACGGAGTGATTCGGGTATTTTTCGGAGTACCGGAGGTTACGGATTCCTGGGGAAGTAGTGGGCCTTCATAGGCCTTAGTGGAAAGGAGAGGAGGGCCGACGCCCCATGTCAAGTCCGACTGGTTTAGGAGGGGCTGCACCTCTTCCTTCTCCCTCCTCCTCCTTCCCTCTCCCCTCTGAAGGAAGGAGTCCAACTAGGATTGGGAATCCTAGTTGACTCCCATGGCACGCCTCCTCGCAGCCGCCTCCTCCTCCCTCCTTTATATACATGGCCGGGGCACCCCAGAGTACACCATACGCCCAAATCATGAAAGTGTTGATGACCGACACGTAAGCGCACCTTGGGGTTCAACAACTATGGAAATCGCTTGGGACCCCAAACGGTGAGTATAGTAGTCCACTTAAACGGGTCGAATAGACTAAACGCAAGTGCTGATGACCGACACGTTAACGCAGCCCGGGTTCGTTAATCATGGAAATCACCCGACCCAAAAACAGTGAGTAATAGTCCACGTAAGGGCCATAATCGGTCAAAATCGAAAGTGTTGACGACCGACATGTAAGTGCACCTTGGGGTTCAACAACTATGGAAATCGCTTGTATGCCAAAACGGGAGTGATAGTCCATCAAACGGGTCGAATTGGCCAAAACTATGAGTGTTGACGATGGACACGAAGGCACCTCGGGATCGCAACTGTGGAAATCACTTTGGGACCCCAAAATGCCGAGTAATAGTGCACAAACGGACAAGAATCGACTAAAATTGTGAGTGTTGATAACCAACAAGTAAACGCACTCGGGTTCGCTAATCATGGTAATCACTTCGGACCCCAAAACCGAGTAGTAATCCGAGAAACGGGCTAGAATCGCCCAAATTAAGTAGTCTTGACGACCAACATGTAAGCACACCTTAGGTTCGACAACTATGGAAATCGCTGGGACCCCAAAACGATGAGTAATATTCCACTAAACGGGTCAATCGACAAAAACTGCTAGTGTTGATGACCGACACGTAAACGCACCCGGTTCTTTAATCTTGGAAATCAATCCGGACCCCAAAACAAGGAGTAATAGTCCACTAAATGGGCTAGAATCGCTAAAATCAGAAAGTGTTGATGACCAACACGCAATCGCACTCTTGGGGTTAAACAACTATGGAAATCGCTTCGACCCCAAAACGGGAGTAATAGTCCATGAAACGGGTCGAATTGGCCAAAACTATGAGTGTGACGATGGACATGTAAACACACCTTGGGGATCACAACCGCGAAATCACTGGGACCCCAAAACACCGAGTAATAGTGCACTAAACGGACCAGAGTCGGCGAAAATTGTGAGTGTTGATGACCGACTCGTAAACGGACCATGGGGTTCATCAATCGTGGCAATCACATCGAGACCCAAAAACTGAGTAACAATCCTAGAAACGCCGAATCGCCCAAACTATGAGTCTTGACGACCAACACATAAGCACACCATGGGGTTCGAAACCATGGAAATCCCTTTGGGACCCCAAAACGGTGAGTAATAGTCCATGAAACGGGTCAATCGCAAAAACCACGAAGTGTTGATGACCGACACGTAATGCACCGCAGGTTCGTTAATCGTGCAAATCGCCTAGGACCCAAAACGGTGAGTAATAATCCACTAAACCAACCAGATGGCCAAATTGTGAGTGTTGATCACCGACACGTGAACGCACTCGGGTTCGCACCATGAAAACACTTCGGGCCCCAAAACCGAGTAATAGTCGAAACGGGCAAGAATCAGCCCAAATCGCGAAAGTGTTGATGACCACACATAAGCACACCTTGGGGTTCAACAACCATGGAAATCACTTTGGGACCCCTAAACGGTGAGTAATAGTCCACTAAACGGGTCAATAGACAAAACTGCGAAGTGTTGATGATCGCATATTAACGCACTTCGGTTCGTTAATCGTGGAAATCACCCGACCCCAAAACAATGAGTAATAGTCCATGAAACGGGCCGTAATCAGCCAAAATCGCGAAAAGTGCGATCGACACGAAGCGCACCTTTTGGTTCAACAACTATGGAAATCGCTCAGACCCCAAAACGGGAGTAATAGTTCATGAAACGGGTCGAATTGGCCTAAACTGTGAGTGTTGACGATGGACACGAACACACCTCGTGGATCACAACCGTGAAGATCACTCTAGGACCCCAAAACGCTAAGTTATAGTGCACAAACGGACCAGAATCGCCAAAATTGTGACTGTTCATGACCGACACGAACGCACCCTGTGGTTCGCAATCATGGAAATCACTTCCGACCCCAAAACCGAGTAATAATTC
>JAHHZJ010008093.1:0-28212 GCA_021437245.1 Aegilops speltoides | reverse complement strand
GAGCCGTGCCTGCGTTATGTGGCGATGGGAATTTGTTAATGTCCGCTTGTAGATAACTTGACACCAGATCCGAATTAAAACGATCAACCACGGTGTAGCCGTGATGGTCTCTTCTCGCGGAGTCCGGAGGTGAACATGGTTTCGTTATGTTTGACGAAGTAGGTGTTCGTGATCACCTCTTGATCATTGCTAGCTTCACGACTCGCCTTTGTTTCTCTTCTCGCCTCATTTACATGTATGTTAGCCAAAGATATCATGCTTAGTCACCGCCGCAACCTCACCACTTTACCCCTTCCTTTCCCATTAAGCTTTGCTAGTCTTGATACCCATGGAAATGGGATTGCTGAGTCCTCGTGGTTCATTGGGACACTACAACAATGTTGTAGGTACTGTGTTATGCGATGATCATGACGCGAGAGCGATGCTTGCTTGTGTTGAGTTCTTCTTCCGCTTCTTTTTCGATCAGGGATAGGTTCCAGTCCAAGCCCGGCTAGCAGTGGTGGATGTCGCTTAAGTTTCGTTGTGTTTCATCCGTAGTCGGATGTTGCTCTTATGTAAGATGATGTTGTATTCGTGGCATTGTATGCCTTTTGTATGTATCCCCATCTATTATGTAATGTCAAGTAATGATATCCACCTTGCAAAAGCGCCTTCAAGATGCGCTTTCTATCCTTGGTGGGACCTTCGAAGTTCCTTTAGGATAGGGTCGCATCTTGGGCGTGACACGATCTTGGTCACTTTTAAGCTCGCTTCTTGCTTCCTTTGCAGGCCCTTGTCGGCTATGAGTCGTCCGCCAAGCTTAACTTGTTCCATTGGATCTTCAGCACTAACTCATCATTGCCGAGGCTTACCTCGCCTTCTGAGGGGGGTATAGTTGTCCCTCTCCAAGTATCCCACCGTACGGGTCCGCCTGCTTGAAGGTAGGCTGATCGTGATGTATTCTCTTCGCACCATCCGGATTGCTTTCATCTCCGGGCCGTGTTGATGTGGCGGGTTTGAGCGCGCCAAGACGCCCATGCATTGCTTTTCCTCCCGAGGGGTTATCCTCCGCCGCTTCGCCGCCATTAGTTTCTTCGAGTGTCCACCATGTATATATCGATAAGGAGGGTGGCCATCCACCGCCTCGTGAGCGTGGTTTGTATTCTCCTGCATCGCCGTCCATACCGCTTGATGTCTTCGGAGTCGGGTCAAGCACGTTGGTTAAATCATCGTGGCAATGAAGTGGGTGGGTGGTAGCGTAATTTCTTCCGCCACTTTCCACTCAAGCCGACATAGTTCGCCCAGCCTCCCGACAAAGAGAGAGACTTTAATGAGCTCAAAGATGTCGTCAAAGGGCGAAATGCCGAAGATGTCAAGAACGGTAACTCCATTGTCGGAGCTCAACCAGCTCGGCGGACTCAGAGCACGCAGATCGGAACCTACAACCGGATACGAACCGGGTCCGAGTCACGTGCTTCCTCATAAGTGAGGGCTCTGTTCGCTCCACTGGCCGGCGAGGGTATGGCCCGAGGGGAGGGGTCCATCCTCCGTCTCTAGGCAACGCAGCCTACTCCGGATTTGAGTCCGGCTACCGTAGGGTGCTATCCCGAGTCTTGCCCAACATGCAGGTCTAAGCTTATGCTCGCCAGACTGTCCGTGCTCTCTGCGCTGGACCGAATCCGTCAAGATCAAGTCTCCGCGGATATCCACCGTAGTTCGGGTCCAACTCGATCCGTGGCTGTATGGGCGTGGCCGATCTGCTTCCAAATGGCTAAGCGATTTGCCCGCAGCGCCGGTCACGAACACGAAGATCTGTCTGGGTGGAAAGTCTCACCTGGACCGTGGTTGCTGATAATGATTGAAGGAGCCATCGAGCCTTGCAGTGCTGACGGCATAGAGGAACTTCAATGAAAGCACCAATGTCGTGTCAAAATCGGCGATCTCGGTAGGGGGTCCCGATCCGGCGCCTAGGCCGATGGTACCAGGAAGCAAGGGACACAAGGTTTACCTGTGTTCGCCCTCTAGATGGAGGTAAAACCCTACTTCCTGCTTGATTAATATTGAAGATATGGGTAGTACAAGAGTAGATCTACCACGAGATCAGAGAGCTAAACCCTAGAAGCTAGCCTATGATGGTATGATTGTAATTGTGATCGGCCTTCTAGGACCAACCTCTCCGGTTTATATAGACACCGAGAGGGCTAGGGTTTACATGGAGTCGGTTACAAGGAAGGAAATATAATATCCGGATCACCAAGCTTGCCTTCCACGCCAAGGAGAGTCCCATCCGGACTCGGGACGAAGTCTTGAGTCTTGTATCTTCACGCTTCAATAGTTCGGACGATGTACATAGTCCGGCTGTCAGATACCCCTGCTATCCAGACTCTCATGGACCCTACGGGTTCGAGAACTATAGTAGACATGACCGAGACACGTCTCCGGTCAAATAACCAATAGAGGAACCTGGGATGTTGTAGGACCTTGAAGTATGTCTAGAGGGGGGTGATTAGACTACTTGACCAATTAAAAACTTAACCTTTTCCCAATTTTAGAGTTTGGCAGATTTTAGCTATCTTAGGACAAGTCAAGCAACCATCACACAATTCAAGCAAGCATGCAAAGAGTATATAGGCAGCGGAAATTAAAGCATGCAACTTGCAAGAAAGTAAAGGGAAGGGTTTGGAGGTTCAAACGCAATTGGAGAACGGATGTTTTTGGCGTGGTTCCGATAGGTGGTGCTATCGTACATCCACGTTGATGGAGACTTCAACCCACGAAGGGTAACGGTTGCGCGAGTCCACGGAGGGCTCCACCCATGAAGGGTCCACGAAGAAGCAACCTTGTCTATCCCACCATGGCCGCCGCCCACTTAAGGACTTGCCTCACTAGCGTAGATCTTCACGAAGTAGGCGATCTCCTTTCCTTACAAACTCCTTGGTTCAACTCCACAATCTTGTCTGAGGCTCCCAAGGACACCTAGCCAATCTAGGAGACACCACTTCCAAGAAGTAACAAAGGGTGCGTTGATGATGAACCCTTGCTCTTGTGCTTCAAATGATAGTCTCCCAAGACTCAACTCTCTCATAGGTTTTGGATCCGTGGAAAGAAGATTTGAGGAAAGCAACTTGGGGAAGGCTAGAGATCAAGATTCATATGGTAGGAATGGAATATCTTGGCCTCAACACATGAGTAGGTGGTTCTCTCTCTAAATGGTAAGTTGGAAGTGTAGGTTTGTTCTGATGGCTCTCCACTTAATGAAGAGGAGGTGGAGGGTATATAGCCTCCACACAAAATCTAACTCACATAACACAATTTACCAAACTCGATGGGACCGATTAAAATGCATTCCTCGACCCCATTTAGTAAACCTAGTGACCATTAGTGATTTTTGGTGGATTTACATGCAACTCGTGAGACCGATCTTGTTAGGGTTAGGAATAAGGTAATCTCAGAAGACTGACATACAAACTCGGTGAGACCGATTTGGTAATAAGCTGTCCAGAGTTGGTCGTAAACTCGTGGGACCGACGGTTTCTTTTCGTGAGACCAAATGTTACAAAAGGGAAACAGAGAGTTTACATTGCAATCTCGGTGGGACCGACGCTTCACTTCGTTAGACCGAAACGCTACGTAAGGGAAACAGAGAGATTATAATCCCATCTCTGTGAGACCGAGATCCCTATCCAGTAAGACCGATTTTCCTAGGGTTTGTGGTGTTGGCTATGACTTTTGGAATCGGTGGCTTGATAGGAAGAATCGTGTGACCGATTTTGGCTTTAGGATTAGGTCATTTGTGGATGTGGGAAAGTAGCTGAGGGGTTTGGAGCATATCACTAAGCACATGAAGCAAGAGGCTCATTAAGCAACACCTCATCCCTCCTTGATAGTATTGGCTTTTCCTATAGACTCAATGTGATCTTGGATCACTAAAATATAAAATGAAGAGTCTTGAGCTTTTGAGCTTGAGCCAATCCTTTGTCCTTAGTATTTTGAGGGATCCACTTTCATCATCCATGCCATGCCATTCATTGAGCTTTCCTTAAATAATAGTCTTGGAATAGCATTAGCTCAATGAGCTATATGTTGTTATGAATTACCAAAACCACCTAGGGATAGTTGCACTTTCAATCTCCCTTTTGGTAATTGATGACAACATATGATCAAAGCTCACAAATGATAATAAGATTTAACAACATCGTTGCTTTGAGAAGTATGTGATAAGCAAGAGCTCCCCTAAATTTGTGCATAGTTTAAGATTTGCTTTGACCTGCAAATGCACAAGGAATTAGGCCATGGGTTACTCTTCCATGTCGATACATCTTGGTGGAGTGCTCAAAATAATAAAGATTGAATACATGCACTCATCACCAAGCAAAGTGAATGATCACATAGGATAGATAGGATAATATCATCAAGCATGCATAAGTGTAGCTTATGATCAAACACATGATCATCAATGTCTCACAAGCATAGTATCTCAAGCAATCAAAAGCAAACAAGTTTAACCACCAAATCAAAACAAGAGAGAACAAAAGCAACACTCTCTCTCTCGAAGCCTATGATCTATACATTTTTTTCCCCCTTTGGCAACAAGTTACCAAAAAGTTCATAGACAATGCATAGTTCTAGATCCACTCTTAGGCTTGATCTTCAGGTGGTGGTGTCCGGATAACTCCGAGAACGAAAGCTTCAGTTGAAGTAGAGGGTGCTGGAGTTGATGTTGGAGCTGGTTGTACCGAGCAAAGAGGGGTTGTAGCCAGCAGATGATGTTGCTCTAGTGTCTCACACATGCACCGCAACCAACCTCTAGGATCTAGGCACTGCAAACACATTAGTAGTAGTCTTGCCTCGCCTCTCCTCGCATGTCATCCTCGCAGCTGCTTCCACAACTAATCAATCTCGCCATTTGGACATCAAGGTCATGGAATTTGAGTTCCATGATTCTTTCCAAGCTCTCTTGATTCTCGAGTGAGGGTGGCCAATCTTTCTCAATCCTCGCAGTTGATGCTATTAAACCAAGCTGCTCCTCGCTTGTTCTTCAAGAAATACTCATTGCCTCCTCTTGAGTTGGCATCTTGGCAGCCTTCTCCTTCCTTGCCTTCTCCTTCTTCTCTTGAGCATGTACAGATGATGGATCATTCTCATTCATGACAAACTCGATTGTCCTCAAAGTCCGGGTAAAGTGGAAAATGTTCCTTATCCAATTGATATTTCCTCGCGCTCATCTTTTTGAGTTAATCAACTCCTCGAACTGAGGGCATATCCACGCCTCCTCTTCTCGATCCCGCAGTCCTCTTAATGGTTTCAAACCATAAGGCTCATGACTTTAAATTTCCGAGGCACATCAAACAAATGCAACATGTTGATGGCATGCTCTCCGATCATGTTATGGTCACCTGACTTAGGCAACAGAGTATGCCTTAGAATCCTATTGATAGTTGGCAGCCCGGATTGTATGAAGTGGACTGATCCAAACTTATGTGTCTCAAACAGCTTTGTCTCTGGGATCTCCTTGTACATGTGTGCCATGGAATTGTGGTCCATCTTCTCTTGGCATAAATATCTGTGGCATCTTCATTTTCCTTTGGGGCATTGATCGACATGCCCATTCCTCAACAGTTGACTGCACCGTGCCTTCTCGACATCCAAACTATCCTCCCATCTCGATAGAAGTGTGTTGTGGAGTAGAATTGCATGATAAGTTCATCATTCCAATTGGTGAGCTTTTCAAACAAAATCATCAACCCACAAGCAACAAAACTTTCTTGCACTCCGTGATAGTGCTCTTCATTGTCCTTTATGTAGGTCCAATCAACCCACCTCATATCACATACTATGGGCTTTTATCCAACAAGATTGTCTCATAGAAGTCCCGCCGCCTTTGTATGGAACCTGAATCAATCGCAGCTTCTTCTCCTTGAGGCATATGGATCTTCCATCCTCCATATCCTCAACCCCCGAGTCCTTCCTGATCCTCATGTCCTCAGCCACAAAGTTGGGCATCATTGTGGTCTGTATCTTGGGCTTGAGCTTCCTTAGGACCTGTCCTTCTTCATCTTCATCATCGCAACATTTGGCACCGGGGCCTTGTTCTTCTCAAAGAATTGGAATACTCTCCCGTATTCCTCTTGGTGCAAGCTTAGCCTTGGGGGCAGCTTTGGGTGCTTCCTTGGGCTTAGATGTTGCAGCCTCTGATCTAATAGCATCGCCCATAAGCTTTGGTGCCTTGGGTGCCGTGCAAAGAACCTCTTCTTCCTCTTCAGAGTCTCTTCTCATTGAGGGCTTTCCAAGAACTCAAGCGCTTGTGGTTCTTGCTCTCTTCTTCTTCTTATCCCGAGCAGCTTCATCCTCCCATTCAATGGTAAACTTCATTGTTTCTCCAATGGGAACTTTCTTTGGTTTGGAAGATGTGACTTTCTTTTCAGTGCCTCTTTGGGTTCAAATTGCTCTGCACTTGAGTGGATCATCCGACCTTGGGCATAGGTGTCCTCTCAAGGTGAACTTTCTTATTGAGGCCAGGATTTGTATTCTTTTGCTGCTCATATTCCTTTTGAGTACTACTTTCTTGGAAGTAGCATCATCCTCTTCAGCTCTATAGTCCTCATCCTCTGAGTCTGAAGTTCTTCCTCCTTTTCCTCGGTAGCACCTTTAGCAGTAGAGTGCTTCCATTGCCTTCATCTCAAGTGCTAGAGGGACTCAGTGCCCCCACTCATGTGCATCCGCTTTTCCGACTTGTTCGGCTGTCACTGGTCTCGACATGCTGCAAACACCTGATCGCTGACCTCGTGAAGAGTTATAGATGAGATAGAGTGGATGAGCATCACAAATGCGTAGATTTTTGCAAAAGAATGATTCAAAATCAGTTTTAGTTTTCCACAGTAAAGCATTTCTGGATCAACCGATTTTCAAACTCTGTGATACCGGCAGCTTTTGAACCTAAACTCGATGAACCTGGGCTTGACCGAGTCACAAATACAGTGGCACCGAGATCAAGTTAGGGTTTCAATAAAGTCCAAAATCGGTCTCACCGATTAGCAATTCCTCGGTCAACTAAGAGTTACTAGTGCAATGGCATAAGCCAAATCGGGTGGACCGAGTGTCGTGTCAAACCGCATCTCGGTAGGGGGGGGGGGTCCCAATGCAAGCCTAGGTGGATGGTAACAGGAGACAAGGGACAACAATGTTTTATTTAAAGTCTGGCCTCTCTTGATGTAAGTGCATCTAGTGCCCTTAGTGATTTTGGTGTATTGAAGACTTGTAGGTTAAGTAACTCATATGCTTGTGAGTGTACATGTGTCTATAAGTCTATGAGGAGTTTGATATTTACAGAGAAAGTCGAATTTCAAAATGAAGTTCTTCAATCAAGACTTTGATATTCAAGACTTTCTCAAGACTTTGAAAGTGAAGAAATTGGTGTGACCTTGAAGACTTGATATTCATTCGAGGAATATGAAGTGTGAAGACTTTTGGTTTCAGAGTTTCATTTTCTTTCTTGAGTCATAGGAAACACCGCATCGTTAAAGGGGTCGAGGAAATACTAAGGAAAATTTTCATGTGATGCTCAACTCAAAATCTCACACCTACCAATCCCTTCGAGTGAAGCCATTGAAATCTCATACAAGCTTCACCAAATCTTCAAAGGATGTGGACGCAGTTCTTTCCGTCACCGAGGACTTTGCTCGATCGAGGAGTTAGGAATTCGCCAGCGAATTGCCTACACAAAGGAGGAACATGATAGCCCCGAGGAATTTGAGAGTCAAATTTCCGATCGCTGGTCGTGTTCTACTACCGTCCCAAAATATCTTATCCACCTAACGGTCATATCATTGAAGGGAATTTATGTCTTATCATGTCGGGCTGCTCCCTAGGCTATAAATAGTCACTCCCTCACAACCACTAGCTGGTTGGCTGCTCCGAGAGAACTTGACACTTGTCATCCGAGAGCAACCCATCCTCCGAGGACTTTGAGCGAAAATCATCAAGTGAGGAAAATCCCAAAACCAAACCCCCACAAACCCAAAGTGATTGAGCATCATCAAGAAATTGATCCTCGCATGGATCCGACGCTTGTTACCTTTCAAGATCAGGCTTCTTCCGCACGGTTAGCGCCAAGGTCTAGAGCATCCAAGAGGAATTGTGGATTGCCGAGTGACCAAGTCTCGTGAAGGTTTGGAAGTCACCAAGACTTACCACGAGTGATTGAACGAGGCCCGCGTGGTCTTAGTTCAAGGAGAATACGGTGAGGATCGGGTGTCCCGAAGGTGCTCTCGTAGATCGGGTGTCCGGATCAGATGTCCTCGAAGTTTAAATACTCACCGCTTCCAACCAGACGCATAACCGAGACTAAAGAGCTTGAACTGGTTTACCAAATCATTGTCTTCACCAACTGACCGGTTCTATTTCCTCAACTCTTTCATTTCCTCATTATCGTGTTGAATGTTGTTCATATCTGTTTGAAGATTTTGATCAAGACTTTCACAAATTCCTCGCTCAATTTCTTCACCGCTTTGTCTTCATCTTGCTATCCTCCCGTTTACGCTTTCCGATTCGTTTAGTCTTCATTTCACCATGCCGACTATGTCTAAGTATCCCGTTATGTTTACTCGAAAGTACATATTCCGTCAAGTAGTTTTCGCTAAGGAATTTCCTCACCAGCAAATTCTCAAGAAAAATTCTCTAAAATCGCCTTATTCACCTCTAGTCGATATAATGCACTTTCAATTGGTATCAAAGCAAGGTACTCCTTGTTCTGTGTGATTTTGGTTTAACCGCCGGAGTTTTAGTTATGTCGACCGCAGTATGATCAAGGTCTCGGCCGGTGTCCTACCTTTGATGGAACGGACTACCACTATCGAAGAACAAGATGCAATGCATCTTGAGGCAATTGATAATGATCTCCGTATGTTGTGGAAAATGGTGTCCTCTATCACTCCCACATCGAACACTACCGATGTGAAGAGATTCAAACAACTCGATTCTCAAGCTTAAGAATATCATTTGTGGACATCCGAGCAAAGGACAAGATGGAAGAGTGAGTGCTTGGAAACCGCTAAGCTTATCCGGGATAGGCTGTCCAAAGTAAATGAAGGAGTTTCAACTCAGCGTGACTTTTAGTCGATGTTCTTCGAATCTCTTCAACCGCTTCAAAAGACTCGACAATGAAAATGTCCAACAAACCTTGATCGCCTCACCGACATCTCAAATGAGCTTCAAGCCCTCGGTGCCACCGACATCACCGATCATGAAGTTGTGAAGAAACCGCTGAGATCGCTTGATTCCTCATTTGATACTATGGACCGATGATACAAGAACGCGGCCGACTACAAGTCGCTTGATCCTCGCTGATATCCTCGAAAGGCTAAACACTCACGAAGTTCCGCTTTGGTCAAAAGAGAGATCTCTATGGCTCAAACTATGGCAAACCACGTGCCTCAAGGCTAAGGTTGTGTCTGACTCAATGTGAGGATTCGTAGTAGCCTTGGTGATCCCAAGAATCGAGCCACGATCTAGCACCGCCAGAAGAAATTCCAGAAATTCACAAGACGAGGTCGCTTTGAAAATCCTCAAGAGGAAATGACCTCATCCAAAGGACTATAAGAGAAGACTTTGCCACAAATGCAAGAAGCTCTGGTCACTATATTCAAGATTGTCCTCTGGAAAAAGGAAATGAAGAAGAAGAAATACAAGGATTACAGCTCCGATGATGCGAAGAAGAAGAGGAAATCGCCAAAATCTTCGGCCATCGAAATCCTCAAAGTCCCTATCTCACAAGAAGGCAGCTCCAAGAAGGCTCTGCATTCATTGGCAAGGAGATGGACTCAAGTTGAATCTGAGGAAAATGATGAAGAGGAGGAGTCCAAGAATCTGAGTCCTGTGGCGAAGTCCGCCATTGCTACGCCTTTCACAAGAAGTCCATCTTCAACATCAAGAAACTGACCCACCGACAAGCCCGATGAAGATAATGATGGCTACGCCCCACCTATTGCTTCATGGCAAAAGGAGCTAAGGTACTCAAATACAACCTCCGACTCTAGTGAAAATGAATCGATGAGGATCTCAAGCCCAGCTACTCTAAACTTGCTAAAATTGCTGTGAAACAACAACGGCTCTTGAAAAGGTTCAAACATGCTAGATAAAAGTGATGATATGTTGGGTGAAGAAATGGATCGCACTAAAGCCTTGACTCAAAATCTTCAGAGACTTCAGCTTAGGTATGATAACCTTCAAGGTCATCATAACTCTCTCTTGTCCGATCATGAGAAACTTTCATATGAATTTCTTCAAGAAAAGCAAGATCATGAGAAGCTTTCTTGAAGCTCTTCAAAGAAAGGAAGATCTTGAAAAGCTAAGAGTGTGTTATGAAGATCTTCGTAAGGAGCGCGATTCATTACTAGCTCAACAAATCAGCGCTTCTCGTGAAGAATTTGTTCCTCCATGCTTAAAGTGCATTGAACGTGAATCGCTAATTCTTCACATGAATGTTCAAATGCTTCAAATATTACAAATTCTTCATCCGCCTCGCTATCACTAATTCCTCATCCGAGGACATTGCTAGTATCATCGACAATGCAGGGTTGAAGGAATTGTACATGACAGCATGTACAAAAGCCTCAAAGGGCATCGACACTTTGTGATGTGCTCAAAAGCAGATCCTCAACAGTAAACCCTAGGAAAGAGGGTATTGCCTTTGAGAGGAAACTCAATGCCGATGGAACATATTGAAGCCCGAGCAAGACCTCAAAACCTCATGGGTTGTCGCAAAGGGACCTCCAATGATCCATCTAACTTATCCGGCTTTACGGTGAATCTTCTCATTCTCCCGATGAGTCATTTGACTCCAACTATAAACTGTTCAAAATCGAATGGTGAAGTATTTGCTAGATATGTTGGCACTAATCGCAGAACGGTTCCCTATGAAGAAAATCTGTTCCCAAAAGTTGTGTTGAAAGTCTTCGTGAATGTCCTCATGACACCACCGTGGAGAACAGAACCCCAGATCAAATTCTTCATATGATCAAATCCTTCACATGGATCAAATTCTCAACTGGATCAAAGTCCTCATATGATTATCATCGTATAATAACTCTGTCCTCGCAGGTAGAGCTAAGGGCTATGAATATGTGCATTATTCTTCAAACCATTATGTTCATAAGTCCTCAAGAATTACTCGCTTATTCATATGCATACCCTAACCCTCTTATGCTAAGTGAAATGGTTTGGCATCTTTGCCACCTTTCTCACATGGTGCTCGCAGGATGATGAACTCTTTGCCACCCCTCCGATGTGGGTGGTGAAGAAAAGAACTAATTTCTTCAGGGTCGTCTCCAGACGTGTTTAACATCTCAAGAATTTGTCAGGACCTAAAAATGCTCGAAGGACGCAGCGAATCATGATGAAATGAACTTTCATTTCACACGCCCTCATACTTCTATATCTCAGATATCGCTTGATGAAATTCATCCGATGAACTTGATATCATATTCTTCACCGATGAAGCATATGAGATTGTAAGTTACACTAATTCATCCGCAGGATGATCAACCCAAAACCACCGAATGGGTCCTCGATAGTGGATGTACAAATCACATGACCGGTGACAAGAATCTATTGATGGATGCTCCTTTATCACCGCCACCTCAAGCATATCATCTTTGGCCGACAAAGGCAAAAGTCGTATTGGGTCTTGTAAGGTTGCTATCTCTAAGGATAAGCACATGGACAAAGTCATGCTTGTTGAGTCCTTAGGATACAATCTCATGTCACCTCAATGCTTTGTGATCTTGATATGGTTGTTGTCTTCGCAAATATCACTGTGTTGTGATTATGGAAGTCGACAATTCCAAAGTCTTCAAGGCTTTAGGAGAGGAGATCTGTGATATTGTTGATTTCTCTACAGACCACAACCAGCCGTGGTGTCTACTTGCAAAAGCTTCGAAGGCTGGCTATGGCATCGACGACTTGGTCATGCATGAGGAATTTGAACACGCTATGAAGAAGAAGCATGTCATTGGCATTGAGAATGTCAAATTCTCAAGGATCACTTATGCGGAGCATGTGAAGCCGAAAATGACCAAGGCCAAGCATCCAAATAAGACTATCATGACCACTACACCACCATTCAATTGCTTCACATGGACCTCTTCGACCTAATCATTATTCAGCAAATACTAATGATGCATCTTTATATGGTTTTGTCATTGTTGATGATTATTCTCGATATACATGGGTACACATTGTTACTTACAAACATGAAGTGCGTGAAGTCTTCAAACGATTTTCCTCGAGGGCTTCAACCAACTTTGGTGTGAAGATCAAGCATATCGGCGACAATGGAACCGAGTTCAAGAATTCTGGTCTTGATGCCTATCTTGATGAACTTGGTATTACTCATGAGTTATCTGCCCCTATACTCCCAAAGAGAATGGCGCTGGGAGCGCAAGAATGTAACTCTTGTTGAGATGGCTCGACTATGCTTGATGAATACAAAACGCCTCGTTTTTTTGGATTGATGCAATTGATACCGCCGCCACATCATCAACAGAGTATATCTTCACAAATTCTTCAAGAAGACCGCCATGAACTCCTCACCGACAAGAAACCCAATGTGAGTTATTTCAAAGTCTTCGTGCTAAATGTTGGATTAGAGATCCTCACCACAACTCTAAATTTGCACCAAAAGCACATGAAGGTTTTATGCTTGGTTACGGAAAGGACTCGCACACCTATAGAGTCTTCAACATTGTTCTTCACAAGATTGTCGACATCGAGATGTGCTGTTCGATGAAACTAATGGCTCGCAAAGAGAGCACCTACCTTCTGTGTTAGATGAACCAGCACCGAGGATGCTATCAAGCTCAAGGCAACCGAGGATGTCATTCCCATCAAGAATCTGTCAAGAATTCATTCCTGCTCATGAAGAACGCCGAGCTGATGCACTCAAGAACATGATGAGGAAAATGGTGTCAAGAAAATGCTGATCAAAATCCTCAAATAAACCAACTCATCCACGCCTGCAAAAAGAAGTGCAAGTGGAGAAGATCATCGATGACATTAGCGCACTGTGTCCTCTCACACGCCAAAAGCTTCACATTTATCTAACTTTGTGGGCACTATGCTTTTGTCTCTATCACAGAGCCCACTAAGGTAGATGAAGCATTTCGAGCCGGAGGATTCAAGCTATGCAAGAAGAATTACATCAGCCGAGCTGAACAATGTCTCGAATTGGTCAATCGCCTGCATCCTCGCAAGCATAATATCATTGGCACAAAGTGGATCTACCGCAACAAGCAAGATGAAATGGCCTTGTGGTGAGGAATAAGGCACGACTAGTAGCTCAAGGCTACACATAGGTCAAGGAATTGATTTCGATGAAACTTTTGCACCTGTTGCTAGACTTGAGGCTATTCGATTTTACTTGCCTTATGCTAACCATCATGATATCATCTTATATCAAATGGATGTGAAAAGTGCATTCCTCAATGGTAAGCTTGAGGAAGAAGTATATGTTGCTCAACCCCTGTGTTTTGAAGATCCCAAGAATCCTCGACAAAGTCTTCAGACTCAATAAGGCCTCTATGGCTCTCAAGCAAGCCCCAAGCGTGGTATGATACATTGAAGGAATTCTTCAGAAGAATGGCTTCACACCCGTTCACTCGACCCTACTCTTTTTACTAAATCATATGATGGTGAACTGTTTGTGTGCCAAATATATGTTGATGATATTATCTTTGGCTGTACTAACCAACGATATAGTGATGAATTTGCTTATATGATGAGTGAAGAATATCAAATGTCTATGATGGGAGAGTTGAAATTCTTCTTAGGTCTTCAAATTCGTCAAAGAGCAGAATGGCATATTCATATCTCAGAGAAATACCTCAAAGATGTAATCGAGGAAATTCGCATGCAAGATTGCAAAGGCGTAAAATTCCTATGCCCACAAATGGCCATCTATGCAATCGATGAAAATGGTATTGACTTTGATCACAAGGTATACCGCCCATGATTGGTTCTTTATTGTACTTATGTGCATCTAGGCCAGATATAATGCTTAGTGTTTGCATGTGTGCCCGATTTCAAGCTGCACCGGGAATCACACCATAAGGCCGTGAAGCATATTCTTCGATATCTAGCTCACACACCAACACTAGGATTATGGTACCCCAAGGGCTCGCTTTGATCTCATTGATATTCGACTTGACTATGTCAGTGATCGTGGACCGCAAGTCAACATCTAGCACTTGTCATTTCTGACGATCTTCTTGGTCCGTTGTCCTCAAGAAACAGTAACCACGTATCACTACCATCATCAAGTGAATACATTGCTGCCGGCTCATGCTGTGCTCAATCGCTGGATGAAGCAAACCTCAAGGACTATGGCGCCAACGTGAAGAATGTGCTTCCTCTACATGACAATGAGAGTGCCATCAAGATTGCTCACAACCCAGCTTCAAGACTCAAGACTAAGCACATCCAGATTCGGCATCATTTTCTTTGTGATCATGTGTGAAGGGCGATATCTCCATCGAGCATGTGAAGATCAAGAACAGCTAGCTGATATCTTCACTAAGCCCTTGGATGAGAAGAGATTTAGCAAGTTGTGTGTGAGATAAATATCTTAGAATCTTCGAATGTTCTTTGAAAAGGACACACATCCTAACCCTTATGCAGAATTGATGACTTAGATGTGCAACACATGAAGAAACGTTTTTCTTCAATCAATGAAGAATAACACTCTAAGTGTGAAGAAATTAATGAAGAATTTGATTCTCAGAACCCTACGACAATTGTACGCGGTGTCTGAAATCATCATTCTTATACGGTGGGTTACGCCACCACAAAAGTTGAAAATCTTCAATTTGAGTTTTTCCTCATTTTTGAAATTCTTCAGTTTTCAAATTCTTCAACTTGCAAAATCTTCAATGTTTCCGCTGCTTTTCTTCATTGGCTATATATATATATATGAGTTTATGTCCTCTACAGATTCACTTATTGCTATTTCTTCAAGTTGCGATTTCGCTAAGTGAATGTGATCGGACCCTTCCCCCTATGCTATACTCAATCCAATCTATTCACAAATTCTTCATGTGTGCTCGATTGAAACTCGCTCAAAGTCTTCACTGTGTCCTGACACTCAAGAAATTATGAACGAAATTTTGAAACAAATCTTATCCAGATTTTGGTTTTACCACCAAACCGCTCCGCATCCCACGATACATTAGTTTATTCACCCACGATCTTACACGATCTCATCTCAGACAAGACGTGGTGACACATGTCGCGGAAGAAGAAAGGCAGGGCATGTTCGTCCCAAAATCTTCGCGAAATAGTTTTTACCGTGGCTATAAATACACCTCTCCTTCCTCACTTCATTTACTCCGCCGTCGCTGCCTCTCGCCGAGCTCCTCAAACCCTAGCGCCGCCGCTACTCCATCGCCACGGTGAGGAAGAGCTTCAACGCCGATTCGACACTCGTTGTCAGATTGATTTCCAAGTGCGGAAATCTTCACTCCGCCGCCAGAAGGCCTTCCTCCGCCAAGTTAGGGCGTGAGATCTAACGTGACTTAACTTCACCAAAGTTCATCTCTCGTCATCGTGTTCTTCAGTTCGTAATTAAAAGTCATTTTTATTACTCGCTTTGATTCTCAAACTTTTCTCAAAATCTTCAAAGGTGTTTTATTCTTCAAATCTTCACATATGAACACCTCACAATCTAATGCTCTTGATTTATCTCTAAGCACTCATTTCTTCAAGATTCCTCAATTCAGCGGATTTTCAATCTGACAACTCGAACCTAAGACAAAACGCTTAGTGAAATTCCTCAAGGCTCAACTCGGTCAAATTCCTCAAAACTTGTCTTTTGAAAAATCTTCCGAGAACGATATGACCTCTCCAAATTCCTCGCACCTACACTGCTCACAGTGCACTCATGTCCGCCGCTTAATCACTAGGTTCTCATCAACTTAACTCATTTGCAGCTCCTCAAAGAAAATGCATACTTCTTCGTAGAGTGTTCTATTGTTCAAATTCCTCATCCAAGAAAATGGCGAAGGCAAGAGACCGCAGAAGGGAGGAAAGAAACCGAGGTCATGACCGCTTTTGAGATCCCCGATGAAATTTACAAAGATTATTGCACACCGATGAAGCCAAGTTTGGCAAGGAGAATAAAATCAGCGCAGTGCGATCCAGAGGATAGAACGAAGATGGGCACAGAATGGAGGGAATATCGCTATGTTACTCCCAAGTACATGAAGAAATTCGCCTTAAACCTCCATGCCCAAGAGCTCCATTGGCACTGGCGCTGTCGCCGATCCCACCAAAGATCAAGCTGGTGAAGACTTTCCTCAAGAATGGTCCAGCGCCAAGCCAAATTGGCAAGACAGCCAAGGAGGCAGTGGAGGAAATTCAATGAGGATTCTGCTGTCTGTTGCTGCCACTGAGACCTCGGTCAAGCCGAGGAAATCAATGCCAAGAAGCCCGCTCGCAATCCAAGTGCTTCACCATCAGCCGCCCTCACGGCCAGCTTCTCTCACCGCGCCTCACGAAATTCTCGATCGCCGCTGCCCTCAAAATCCTCAAGCTCCCTCCAAGTCCTCAACTCCGCATCTTGCTACATGTCAAAGGACCTGTGGTTTCAATTGCTTCGTGTCTCAAAGAAGTTCCTCACCGCACCAATGTCCTCATCAGCCCCACTCTCAAGACAAAAGCAATCATGGACGCGGTCCTCGCCAAGTCCAAGAAAGAAACAGGTTGCTTCAACGTGCTCCTCCGATGATGAAGCTTCGATGAAGAACTTGCGTAAATCATCGAGATGACTCAAAGGCTGCTAGAGCCAAAGGAACAACTGTGTTTTCGCTTTTGATCCAAGAAGATCCTTGATTTCATCGACTTATGGCATCAGATCCAAACATTCCCATGCCTCGATTCGCCCTCCGACTCTTGGTCAAAGTCATATGTCAACCATTTCATCGTCAAGAGAAATGGAAATTTGAAAAGGCTCATGAGATAAAGAGAGCACAAGCTTTAAAGGAGAAGCTTCAAGAAGAACATTGTCAACTCGACTCAAGAACTTCTCAAAGCTCAATCTGAAATCCAAGCCCTCAAAGAAGGATTTCGATGCATACAATGCTGATTGGCAAGGAGCCAAAGTGAGATTCGCCAATTTGACGAAGAAATGACAACCGCTGCAGCCCCATCGCAACAAGAAAATCCTCAGCTGCAGACTGCTTCAGCCCGGTGATGAACATGCCAAGATCAGCTGATGACTTTCAGCCTCACCGATGAGAATACAAGTTCCAGTGGTGATGACTCCATTCCAGCCGCCGAAGAAATTCCTGTGGCATCCACTAGTGGTGCGCTCTAAAGAAATCAAGAGATCAGGGCAACTACACTCTATTGCGCTCAAGAAATCGAACCACGCCCCTCAGCTCCTTCTCGCGCCAACACTAACTCCAATTCTTCCTTCGCTATGAAGTGAAGAAGACAAGGCTGCAGAACGAGCTGCAGTGAAGAAGAGGAAGGCATCTCACAAGGCCAAATTCTTCGGTCTGCAAGAAATTGAAGCCAATGACCAGCTCGCTTGAAAATCCTATTGATGCCGCTCCCATTTCCTCCATGTCATCTAAGGAAATTGTTCCTTATGGAGAAGAATACAAGATCCCAAGCGACTCGATGAAGAAAATCAATCTGCTCTACCTCGTAACAGTTTGATGAAGAAATTGAAGTGGAAACATTCCTTCATCGCCAAATGCTTCTCACCCATGCCTCAGCACACACCAAGAGGCTGGTGTTGAGGAAATTGAAAAGAAGATGAAGACGTGGATATTGGATGCACTACACTAGTGATGAATTATGACTTTGGGAAAGTCAAGATCCAAATACTCTCTCTTCACTCCTATTCAACAAATTCCTCGTCCCCCGACTACAACTGCTCAAATGGGCTCAAGAAACTCATCCCACATCGCTCTGCTCATGAAGAAATTCCAGCCGCTTAGTGTCAAGAACTCCGCCGATCCCTCAACTCGCACAAGAAGAGGAACCAGAAATTCTCACCAAGCACCCGAGATCGCGATTCTCGAGGTTGTGCCGCAAATCATCGACATTCCTCTCGCCTAAACCAAGAATTCGCTTCTCGAGCAAGCAAAATTCAAGGTTGAAGACTTTTTCGAGCATGTGTTCTTCATCGACATAATCCATATGACTCGCCGCATAAGGAAAAGACGCTTCGACGCTACTCAAGCCAACTTCTATTCCTCGCTTTTTGACAAGGACAAAATCTTCGATCATGAGCATATTCCTCATGTGGATATGGAATTCCGCCGTGCTTCAAGCCGCCTCGAATTATTCACGGCGTGTGGCTATCAACTTCGCACCGATATCCGTGATTGGAATGAAGAACTCATTCTTCGCCTATGCCACTTTGCATATCACCGAGATGTCAAGATGTCAATTCATGGATGCTGGATTGATGACGTAAAAACACTCTACTACAAGCAACCAGCAACTCGAATTGCTTCGTGTCCTTCCTCTTGATCCTCCCATGAAAGTGCACGCTGTATCTACAATGACCGCGAATCGACCCCGATCATTATATGCAAGTGCTCATGAAGCCTTTGAAGCTGTGGCAGGCCCTCAACCAAATTCTCGCAAGGAATCACAGTGTATGTGCCTCTTTCGACCGTTCTATCGAATCTCGACGAAGACAATGAGTCCCATCAAAGGCCACGACTCAAATGATGAAGATGTCGCTGGCATCATGAAGAACATGCTTTTCAACATCATTCATGGCATGCTCCTCTGCCAACTTCCATGATTTCTTCATGAGGACTCGCAAATGTTGCAATGTCACCTTTTGAATCAAGCCCTATGCGCTTTGGATTATGAGATTCATAAGGGCAAGATCTTCACCAATTACAAGGTCGACACTCAACCATGGTAGCTACTTGCCGCCCATTGAAGTCCCAAGTTTACCGGGCTTCATCATCCGATGATAAGGGCAAGCAGCAAGTTGTGATTGATGAAGGCACTCGCCCATTGGATGGTCAATTCGCCTAGCCACTTACTCCACCAATGACGCATTCTGCAACACATGACACCGCCACAAATACCTCAAAGCAAAAGCCTCAAGCAACAAAGACCTGTGGTGATGACCGACCGTGAGTTACTCCTCGCCTTCATCAAGGTTGACCGCAATCGAAATGGGTGAAGGCCAATTTGCTGCAATTCTTCACAACATGACCTCAACACATAATGCAAAGTGTAGAAAAATCAAGATACCTTCATGAAACCCTCAACCGCACTGGCTGTTCTCACGCATGTATATTCCATGAAGAATTGAAGACTATGGGTCTCTGTGAAGCATTTGACCGGGTCCGCACTACCTCCAAGAAATTCAAGAGAGTCAAAGTTCCCGATCCGTGGCTAGCTCTTATTCTTCATCGTGAAACCGATGAACATGAAGATTTGGACGACATCATGTAGGCCCTACTTCAACAACCAACCCCGGCTATAAAGTCAAGCGCCTCCATCAACTTGAAAACCTTCAGTATGCTTAGTCCTCGCCGATCCTTTGGTCATTTGATGACAAAGGGGAGAAATCTGAGTTAGTCTTCAAGCCGGTTTATATTATATGCTTTTTATTAAGTTACAACTCTCGCTCTTCCAAACTTTTATTGGATCGAGTTGTAATCTTAAACTGGCGGTGCCTTTGATACTTTTGGTCGTATACGATGCTTTTGATGCACCGAGCTTTGAAACTTTTGATGTGCTATTCCGCATGCTTATTCCTTGTCAATATTATTGCACGATGTCAATCTCATCAGCACTATATTTCATCATGCATTTCAAATTTTCATATTATATATCAAATGCATGTATGAATTACAAGATATAGGGGGAGATCTCCATGATTCGATTCTTCAAATGTGCAATGCCTCAAAAGCAAATTTCTCACTATGCACATCTTCAGGGGGAGTTCTTCTATATCTCGCAATCAAATTCCTCAACAACAGTATTTGCACTTCATATGTTTATGCCCGTTGAAAACTTAACCTATGTTGTCATCAATCACCAAAAAGGGGGAGATTGTAAGTGCATCTAGTGCCCCTTAGTGATTTTGGTGTATTGAAGACTTATAGGTTAAGTAACCATGATATGCTTTGTGAGTGTACATGTGTCTATAAGTCTATGAGGAGTTTGATATTTACAGAGAAATCGAATTCTCAAAATGAAGTTCTTCAACTCAAGACTTTGATATTCTCAAGACTTTTCAAGACTTTGAAAGTGAAGAAATTGGTGTGACCTTGAAGACTTGATATTCATTCGAGGAATATGAAGCGTGAAGACTTTTGGTTTGGTAGTTTCATTTTCTTTCTTGAGTCATAGGAAACACCGTGATCGTTAAAGGGGGTCGAGGAAATACTAAGGAAAAATTTCCATGTGATGCTCAACTCAAAATCTCTACACCTACCAATCCCTTCAAGTGAAGCCATTGAAATCTTTATACGCTTCAACAAATTCTTCAAAGGATAGAGACGCAGTTCTTCCTCGGTCAACGAGGACTTTGCTCGATCGAGGAGTTAGGAATTCGCCAAAGCGTAATTGCCTACACAAAGGAGGAACATGATAGCCCCGAGGAATTTGAGAGTCAAATTTCCGATCAAGGTCATTGCTGCTACGCGCTGTCCCAAAATATCTTATCCACCTAACGGTCATATCATTGAAGGGCATTTATGTCTTATCATGTCGGGCTGCTCCTAGGCTATAAATAGTCACTTCACAACCACTAGCTGGTTGGTTGCCTCCGAGAGAACTTGACACTTTTCATCCGAGAGCAACCCATCCTCCGAGGACTTTGAGCGAAAATCATCAAGTGAGGAAAATCCCAAAACCAAACCCCCATAAAACCCAAAGTGATTGAGCATCATCAAGAAATTGATCCTCGTGGATCCGGCGCTTGTTTTTTGAAGATCGTGCTTCTTCCGACGGTTAGGCGCCAAGGCCTAGAGCATCCAAGAGGAATTGTGGATTGCCGAAAGTGACCAAGTCCTGTGAAGGTTTGGAAGTCACCAAGACTTACCACGAGTGATTGGACGAGGCCTCATGTGGTCTTAGTTCAAGGAGAATACGGTGAGGACTGGTGTCCGAAAGTTGCTGCTCGAGATCGGGTGTCCGGACTGTGTCCTCGAAGTTTAAATACTCACCGCTTCCAACTGTGACGCATAACCGAGACATCAGTTGAACTGGTTTACCAAATCATTGTCTTCACCAACCGATCGGGTTCTATTTCTCAACTCTTTCATTTCTCATTATCGTGTTGAATGTTGTTCATATCTGTTTGAAGACTTTGATCAAGACTTTCACAAATTCTCGCCCAATTTCTTTAGTCGTTTGTCTTCATCTTGCTATCCTGTGTTTACGCTTCGCATCTCGTGTTAGTCTTCATTTCATCATGCCGACTATGTTTGTATCCTGTTATGTTTACTTCGAGTATATATTCCATCTAAGTAGTTCTTCGCTAAGGAATTTCCTCACCAGAAATTCCTCGAAGATTTCTTAAAATCGCCTATTCACCCCCTCTAGTCGATATAACGCACTTTCACTTGATGGAGGTAAAACCCTACGTCATGCTTGATTAAAATTGACGATATTGGTAGTACAAGAGTGGATCTACCACGAGATCAAGGAAGCTAAACCCTAAAGCTAGCCTATGGTATGATTGTTGTGATGTATGTTGTGTCCTATGGACTAAAGCCCTCCGGTTTATATAGACACCGGAGGAGGCTAGGGTTACACAGAGTCGGTTACAATGGTAGGAGATCTACATATCCGTAAGCAAGCTTGCCTTCCACGCTAAGGAAAGTCCTCCTGACACGGGACGGAGTCTTCAATCTTGTATCTTCAGAGTCTTGGAGTCCGGCGGACGATGATAGTCCGTTGTCCGGACACCCCTAGTCCAGACTCCTCAAGAGTCCCTCGAACCAGTTTTCAATGACGTATAAGTCCGGCGCGGTATAATGTTCGCATTGCAAGGCGGGTTCCTCCCTTGAATAATCCAGAGAAGATCATGAACACCGTGATAGTGTCCGCCTCCAAAATAAATTCCACATTCCAATCAGAGAGAAAATAATGCACATAAATCCAATCTTGACGATTTGGTGGCATGACATCACACCGCTACTGTGCCTTTACTTGAATCGCTTTTTATTATACCACCAAAGACGCTTTAGCGGGTTTCTTTGGCACGCCTTTGTCGAAGCAGTAGATCGTGGGTCCCTTGTTCCGGGATTCTCATCAATACAAGCGTAGTAACCTAACTGCGTCTGCCGCCACGCCTCTATCAAGGTGAATCCTTTAACGGTCACGAGACGGCTCTGGTATTTTCCCCTTTATAAGGGACCAAGGCTCGCTTTTTCTCAATCTTCCATCGAATCCTCTCCTTGCTCCAAGTTCCAACACCTGAGCCCAGATTCGGAAGCGCTCGGATCTTCAACAATGTCCGCCCACCTTCGTAGTCAGGATGCCCTCCTCCATCACGGAGGAGGACGGTTAAAGTCAAGGCGTGAGGCCAAGGCACTGGCCCCACGAGATTTTCAGACAGTTGGCCGTCACCGTGTTAGTGCCATACCCACTCCCCGGAGTCCGGTGAGTACGCTGCTCAGATCCCACCTCCGCCGGGTTTAGGCTTCTCGACGGACCCTTCGTGAGAGGGCCTCATGTTCTACTACGGGCTGGATTTTCACGACTTGGCCCGAGTCCATCCTCCATATTTCCGCATTCATTATTGTCCATCAGAAACCTTCCTCCGCCCACCCCCCACTTTGGCCTATGGCTGAAGACCTTCAATGTGGAGCCAAGATGATCGGGGCGCTGAGTTGAGGCGCGGGGCGTGCTATAAGCAGGAGGGCCGATGCCCCTGGGTCTCCGAGGGCTCCTTCCAAGAGGAGCTCGGCCAGGCAGCAGGAGTGGTTCTATGTCACCACTTGAGGGAGTCTCGACTAGGGGTGTCCGGACAGCCGACTATCAATATCCACGACTCCCTGCACTCACGAAGATAGAAGATTGAAGACTCGCTCGTGTCCCAAGGTACTTTCCTTGGCGGAAGGCAAGCTTGGCAACACGGATATGTAGATCTCCTACCATTGTAACCGACTGTAATCCCTAGCCTCTCGGTGTCTATATAAACCGAGGGCCTTAGTCCATAGGACTAACATTACATCTCAACAATCATACCATAGGCTAGCTTCTAGGGTTTAGCCTCCTTGATCTCGTGGTAGATCTACTCTTGTACTACCCATATCATCATTATTAATCAAGGTGATTTAGGGTATTACCTCCATCGAGAGGGCCCTAACCTGGGTAAAAACATTGTGTCCTCGCCTCTTGTTACCATCCGCCTAGACGCATACCTCGACACCTTACCCGAGATCCGCGGTTTTGACAATCGACATTGGTCCTTTCATTGAGAGTTCCTCCTGTCGCCACCGATAGGCTCGATGGCATCTTCAACCATCAACGCTGTCTGTGGTGAGACTTTTCTCCCTGACAGATCTTCAGATTCGGCGGCTTTGTACTTTGGCCAATTCTCTTGGCCATCCGAGCAGATCGAAAGCTACACCCCTAGCCGCCAGTCAAATTGAAGCTTGAACTTCACGCCACGATCAAGGAGACTTGATCTTCGGACGGACTTCGAGCCACGCCCAAGTTGCCACCAGACCGTGTCAATGGGCATGATCTAGCTCTCGTCACGATAGCTGCTTTGAGGCCGACTTCAATCCGCCTCCGCCACTAGCCCGAACCCATCACCCATGACAAGGGCTGGTGGATAGACGCCACTGGGGCTTCAACATCTACGACGATGGAGCCGAGTACCAAGCTTGTCCCTCGCGAACTCTGGATCTCGAGGCGCCGACCTCGACGGACTCGTGCCTCCCGTGCCCGCCAACTAAACCAGATTGGGCGCCGGTTATGGAATTCACCACCGGACATCTTTCAAGACTACTCGCCATGATATCCTGAATTCTCTCAAGCATCTCGCATATCAGAGAATCCCGGCCGGACTATGGCCAGATGGTTGGAGTTCGGACGACGAAGAAATTCAGATCCCACCCACCACCCACTTTATAGCCACTGCCGAGGATCTAACCGACATGCTAGACTACGACTTCGATGACATCGACGCTTAGTGGACGACGATGCCGAGACGATCAGACCCAAATACCCCATGGACACTAGAAGGCCACCTCACATACGACATCTACATGGTGGATACCCCAAAAGAAGGGGATGGTAAAAAGCAGCGGAGGAAGATTCTTGAAGAAGGCCTAAACGCCAAGCCGCCAAGCGCCCCGCCTAAACTCGCCACAACAAGAATGGAGAATCCGCACGGAGATAATAACACTGGAGAGTGCCGAAGATGATCCCTCCCCGCAAGACTGGTCCAAGCATAGAGGACGCAGAAGCAAGCCCTCACGACGTATGCGGCGTATCAAGGGGTTGAGGACGATAACTATATGCCTCCTCCCAAGAAGAAGCAAGCCTCAACGATGATGAATTGGCCATACCCGAGGATCCCGGTCAACAAGAGCGCTTCAAAGCAGTTCATAGCCACGGCAAATAGCCTAAAGAAAAGCAGCCAACAGCCTTCGTTGATCAAGATCTCGCTAGCCGATCGATGGACCGAGGTCCTCGCGTCAAGAGTATAAACTCGAACTCCTCCAAAAGTTACCTAAGACGCAAGCCGCTCCCCGATTAGAGGAGGAAGCATACATACCTTTATCACCAAATAAGACGATGGTCGATCACCACCCTCGTGGTCGCGACAGTAGAGGCATTCAGCCCCCGTACCAAAACCGCACTTCTCGACATCGATCCAAGAGTACGGTTAAAAAGGAAACGCCCGGACTTATGTAGACATCTTGAGGACAAAGTAAGGCAATCCAGATCCATCTATGGATCACGTGGCCCATTTACGACCACACGACGAATACCGTCAAGGCGGACATAACGCCGCCGGCCGAATACAGTGATAGCGCCTTCTCGAGCCGTGTCGATATTTTCAATACAGGGCGCCAAGACACCCGCTATGCTTCATCGATGAAGTAATGGATCATCGATCCCAAGGGTTCAAACCTGAATATCGAATCTTACGATGGTACAATGTACTTCAGCAGTGGATCAAGATTATCTTCCACATCCATATGGCCCGCGCGCATGATCTCCACGCCATCAAATATCTCCCACTCAAGCTTAAAGGACTTCCACGCTGCATTGGCTTAACAACCCGCCCGCAGAGTCGATTGCGTTGTAAAGACCGAGGCCGATTCCTTGATAACTTCCAAGGTACATACGCGACCACCCGACACCGGCGACCTAAGCCACATTATTCAAGCAGCCGGATTTAATCGCCGATAGCTTCGACACGCTTCTTGACGAAGAAAATCAAATCGCCGATTGTTCGATGCGGAGGCCCTCGCAGCCTTCAAACATAACATCCGGATGAATGGCTAGCCCGCACTGGGCAGGAGAAGCCAAATCCATGGCATCCTCACATCGCAATGACCCACTTTTACGGAGAGGACAGCCGCTAGCCCCGCAAGAACAATTCACGCAAAAAATTCTCGGCAGTCCGGACACTAAGGACAACCTACGGCAGTCACATCGAATCAAAACAAACGCCGCATTAACGGCAACGACAAAGAGGATACGGCAACAATGCCGGATTCCGAGGCTCAAAACCCGTCAACGGAAGAAGCCATTTAAAAGAACAACCCCGGGTCCGTCTAACTGGACCGAATACCACCGCCATGCGATACATGGCACTCAAAAAGCCAGCTAATAACACCAATAGAGATTGTTGGGTGTTCGAGCAGGCCGCGTTAATTGCCGAACACAATGACAAGGGGCTAAATAGCAACGACGAGGAGGAGACCCCACCAATGGTAACAAGAGGATGTAAGGGTTTCCCCACAAGTGCGGACAAATGAATATGATTTACGAACCCATATACCCAAGAGGGAGAGGAAGCGCACTACGGACGCCCACGGCGATGGAGCCGGGCCGCCTAAAGTTAAATCCATGGTCCTCCGTCCATCACTTTCGACGACGACGACCATCCGACCAAGATACGCATGGCGGATTCGGCCGCGATTGGTCTTAGACCCAATCGTCGATGGATTTCACTCACAAGAGTCCCGATGGATGGCGTAAGCAGATGAACCTGCTTTATCGTGACACAGCGCGCAAAATGGGCATAGACCCATCCAGATCGCTTCTACTAAGACAACCTTTAAAGGTGTCATCCTGTGAGTAGAAGCCAACTGTGACAGGCTCGGTCACACCGAAGTGGTCTTGATCCCCTGACACTTCCGGTTAAGAGTTAATCTTCGATATAGTCCCATTCCGTAGCGGCTACCATGCCTCTGTTTCGACGAACAAGCTTGCTTAAATTCAACGCTGCATCAGATTATGCATACGTAAAACTCAAGATGCCAGGCCTCGTGGAGTCATTACGGCTCAATGGAATACGGAACGCCCTCCGAACGGAGGAACATATAATACGCTCGCGCGTATACAGAGCAGCCTTCACGGCAATTTCTAGTCCGCATTAAAAGCCGACACATTAAACGCTCCGAGCAACAACAACCAAGACCACCTGCACGATCGTGAGCACGCCAGAAGCATGTGCGGCCCCAACCCCGCCCACGCATGATCACTAGAATAACACCGCAGCACATCATTACGCTTTGGAGATACCATGGCGAGGGGAGGGGCTTAACCACAAGGACTAAAAGTGCGACTCGACCACACCAGAGCTCGTAAGCCCCTTGGTTTTATTTTTCTTATCTTTTCTTTTTTATACAGACTCCATCAAATGTAGCTCCTTGCCCAACGGCAAACTTGCCGAACTCACGAGTGCAATAGTCGATCAAAGAAGGCTGCATTTAACACCTGTGTGGTCTCCATTACGAGCACTAAATTCAATTACATACACCAAGTCTGCAGCTTATCCTCGAGGGGACATGTCAAATTAGTCCAAATCCCTTTACTTACATGAGCGACTATTTGTATCAGTCCGCTTTTATTAGCAGTTCTCCTTTCATAAATAACGCAGACTTCTTTTGCAAGTTCATTACCTTTTCATTGCACTTATGCTATCTTTATAAATGTTCATTATATGACATCTTGCACCAGATACTTTGGTACGAATACACCAGGCTTCGCTTCATATTATGGTGTGATTAAGTCCGAACACTTTCATAAGTGCGGCACCTTAACTTATAGCATTATATGAATCAGTTCTTAATCATGTCTTGGGTCATTAGTTGGGTTTGTTCCTGCTCCCATGTTTTGGTACCTACGCTCCGCTCACGGCTAAGGTAGCAGATGGAGAACCATCACGATTGCGCCCTGTTGAGCCGGGTTAACGCCTCAAAGGAGAAAGCTAAAACTGACTGCATGATAAGGCGAGATCGTCGCTGTTCGAGAGGTCTTTTTCGGTCCCTAAAGACTCATGCCGCTCGAGCTAAGTTCGATGATGTCCGATGAAGGCGTGATAGCGCCCGATTCGGTCTTCGATACTGTGGGCTTCACCAAATTTAAAATCATAGAATTCTATGGCTAAGTGAGAGTGTTCAAGCATTATAAGTCCGCCGCCTTTGTTCGCCGTGTTGAGCGCCCCTAGATGGAACCAAAGATGGGAACAAGAGTGCTCAAGTTTATCACTCAACACCCCAAAGACTGTGGCTTGGGGGTCAAGCCAACGACTTGCCATCTCTCAGATTTAACAAACGGCCGCATGTATGTAATATTTTTAAATTCAACAAAGGTTGTTTCATGGCGATATAAACAAAGTTTTCAGCGCAGTGATAAACACACACAATGAAGTTCACTCAAGGATTACATTAAGGGGCACTCATCTGCAATATCGCGGGCCCCTTTAGGACAACTTTATAATATCGCCAAGGCATGACGGTTTCCTTGTTCGGCGGGCGCGCGGATCCGTGAGAAGCCTCGATCCAGCTTGCCCTATTGCACATTTATGCGGCAAGGCCCGGACGAAGCGCTTTCAATGCAAAAGTGGATCACTTGATCACATCAAATGCTCGGGCATGCATCCACTAGGGCCGAAGACTAGGCCAAAGTAGCTGCTGTGCATGGCTCGCCCAGCCACACCGGACTGGGAGGCCCTTCATGGCCTCCTCACCCACCTTGTGGAGTTCGCCAAAGGCTTTGGGC
>JAHHZJ010008092.1:0-18080 GCA_021437245.1 Aegilops speltoides | reverse complement strand
GGAGGCTTTCTCTCTGCGAGATGGAGTTTTATTTGCCACCCTTCGAGGTATCTCGCATGTGATATTGGAAGTTGACTGCGCGGAGTTAGTGACACTCTGGAACACTCGCCACGATTCTCGCTCAATTGTGGCTCCCATTCTGCTAGAAATAGGAGAGCTTAGTACCCATTTTGTTTCTTTTGATATTCAGCATATTAGTAGATCAGCAAACTTACCGGCGCATCTCTGTGCGAAGCATGCTTGCACTCTGAATGTGACCGACTGCTGGATGGATGTAACTCCTAGCTTCCTAGTGACCAGCCTAATGGCTGATTGTCCTAGGAATGCTTTTATCTAAATAAAGCTCTCTGAATTGCCCGCAAAAAAAAAAATAGTGTACGGGGAGACAAGGACCAATACATGTTCGCTTTTCCCCCTTAAGTCAATCAAATGGCCGATACATGTCATTGCAGAACTTCCGGGCCAGAGCAGCACCTGTGGTAGCTAGAGCTCCACCATTGCGAGGTCGCACAAGTTAGCGGAATTATTTATAGAGTACATGTAGATAACTTCTGAGGTTGGATCCGTGTGAACGTAGGTGCTATATATATATATAGATCAAATGTATAATTTTCCGGCTAATATTTAACTAATCTCAGTTAGAAATAATAATGGATGAAAAATACCCTTTTAACCATTTTGAGGAGGGGGGTTGTACTGGCGCACACTCCATAATGCAAATACAAATCTGATTGTGTAGAAAAAATTTGTCAGACACCTTGTTGACACATAGGATGATATACTGAAATAGCAAGAAATTCTTGATGGATGTTCGAACCCTTTACAATATTCACAATGATCCTTGAGACTCGAGTCATCGATGTTTTCTTCTCAGGCCAGTGGAGGCCAAAAATGGTATTTGCTTGGACTTGAAACTACGCCATGTGTACCGGGTCATCTAATCAGTTAACCGAACAACCATGGAGTATGACTCATCTGATTCTGAATCACGTTGTCAATTGCTCATCACTAACAAACAACAAAGATACATACTGCACTTCTTCCTCTCTTTTTTCTCTTGACAGTGATAGTACAGTTCTTTCTAGTACATTCGCATACTGCATAGTGCATACATAAGAACTGACGCCAACTATCAGTCTACTCAAACACACGAATTTGAAGTTAATTAGCAAGAAAAAATGATGCAATTGGTGGTTGTTGCCTAAGCTTCCTACATCTGATTTCTTTTATTTTGAAGATATCTGATTTGTATCCACTATTGTTTTGATTGGAAGCTTTGACCCTGATGGGCTGAAAATAATATCTTTCTACAACACCCTCTTCCAAGGAGTTGTTATTTCAAGATTTTGGAGGTTGATGGTGCCATCTCCCCCAACCCAGCGTAAAAGTTCTTAATTTGGCTTGCTTGTAAATTGATGGCAGACTGACGAGAGGCTTGGGAGTTGAGGCATGAAACACCATCCCTGGTGGGTACTTTGCGAGCCATCGGAGGAGACCATGAACCACCTTTTCACCTGTTGCCTCTTCTCGTGGACCCTGCTGGCCGGCTGTAAGTGGGGACTATGGTTGAGTGGTGGCAGCGGACCTCCCAATCCATACTGAACTCGATGCACAAGGGCACCTCCTCTATCAGCATGCTCACGATCAAATGGATCAACCCAGCCTCGTTGAAAGCTTTCAAGCAATCAACCATAGCACTGAGGCAAGTAAAATCGATGCCTCGATCTTCAAATGCTTCTTTCAACATAAGAGCATTAGTTTCCAAAAGAAGTCTCTGCATTTCCATGTCTGAAGCCATTTCAAGGGCGGCTTTAGCCCCCAACATCTCTGAAGATTAGGCAAATAGCCTGCTGCACATGTCAACACATCTCCCATTTGGTCTCTGAAAACTGCACCCCCTCCGTTCTTCTCTTTAGGCCCACGATATGGTGCCCGACTATCAATTAATAGACATTAAGTTGACCATGTGCTCGCGGTTTCACTTACTGGTGATTGCACAAGAGAGTGCCAATCATTCAAAATGCCCTGAAGTTTTGTAAGCGAGGAGCTATCAAAAAGAAATAAATCAATTTAAATCACTAAATAAGATTGCTTAGTACTTTAATCCATACAAGAAAAGGCTTCTTTAATGTCCAGACGGCAAGGTTTTTCACAAATTTTCATGCAAGATCGGATTTGCATTTGTATTATATACTGATATACATCAGGAGTAAAAAATTAATAGCCCTTGCACCTTGTTTTAAAGAAAATTACTAGCACTACTAGAAGCATGTGTGGTTGTATCTGTGTTGAAGGTTGTTGTATGCCCTTTTCTGATGACCTTGATTTATACAACTGAACCAACCGAAGTACGGAGACATTGATGTGTGTAATGAAGCAATATAATTAAGTTCTCTAGTGAAACCAAATAGGAGCACTAGGTTGCTAGCCTATACATATTATATGTAGGATACTCTCCTGGTCACTTGTCTGGCACTGTTAGCAGCCATGAGTCATCCAAATTCCAAAGTAGTACGACAACCTAGGTTTGAGTCAAAAGAGAAAGAGGGTTCCACTGAAGTGGTCATCGTGGTGGTTCACGGTAATGTTGATACTAGCATCACAAAAGGGAATGGCCGGAATGGGAACGTGTGGTGTTGGGAATGGGTATGTAAAGGCAAGACAGACAGCATGTTCGCTAGCCCTCTAGGGCCGCCAACTCCTCAACTCCATCACCAGGATTCGATCGCCAGCTTCTCGTGAGCGAGCCGGCAGCCATCGGTCCGTTCGTCACCGGCTCACCGCAGCTTTGCTTCGCGCTCGCATGAGGGAGCCAGCCTGAAGCCCATCAAATCGCCCAGATGCCATTCAGGTAGAAATTGTATTAGGTTACAGTCCAAATCCTGAAATCACTAGTTGAGGAGTACTCGTTGCAAAGATCAACCCCAATTCCCCAGGTTGCGACAAGTGGCGCCCATGCAGCGCGCCACTTGTCGCAACATGGGAGTTTTTTCTTTTTTCGTAGATTCGTTTATTCAAAACGTTTATCTCACAAACGGTGCGTTCAAATTTCAAACCGCTTTCATCGTTGGATTCCTCGCGTCGAGATCTTCAAATCTATATCCCATGTCGATAGGTATTAACGAACTTTTTTTCATGAAAAAACCGGACGAAAAAACCAAACCGAGAGCACGGGTTTTTTTCTCTTTTCAAAAGAGGCGCGCCCGTACCTCTCACGAAATCACAACCGTGCCTCTCACGGAAGCAAAACCGTGACTCTCGCGGAAAAAAAAGAAGAAAAACGTGTTTTTTTCCGTTTCCGAGGAGGCACGGCCGTGACTCTCGCTAAAGCACAACTGTGCCTCTCGCGGAAGCAAAATCGTGACTCTCGCAAAAGAAAAAAAAAGAAAAACACATTTTTTCGTTTTCGAGAGGTACGGCCGTGGCTCTCGCTAAAGCACAACCGTGCCTCTCGCGGAAGCAAAATCATGACTCCCGCGAAAGGAAAAAAACAGAAAACACGTTTTTTCTTTTTCCGAGAGGCACGACCGTGACTCTCGCGAAAGCACACTCATGCCTCTCGTGGAAGCAAAACGTGACTCTTGCGAAAGGAAAAAGAAAAAGGAAAAACACATTTTTTTCATGCAAAAAAAATCAATTTTTTTTGTCGAAAAGCTAAGGAAGATGGGTGAAAACCAAAACGTTGAAAAAACCCAGAAAAAACCGTTTAAAAAACCGAAAACGCGTGCAAAAAAAAAATCCGAAGGGAGCGCCCAAAGCGCAACACGTGGCGAATGGCTGAGAGAGCGCCAAGTGGCGCTGATCGTTGCGAGGCTCCAAAGAAGGGCTCGTTAACTAGTTGCTCTCTCCAAATCCGCGAGAAAGGTGGCTGGGCTATAGGGCTGGCCGGCTGTACATGTTTTAGCATATTTTAGCCCAGTAGGCTACTGGTTCGCTGTTCAACTTTTTTTCCATGTAGAGGATTTGCTGGTTAGAGAGGCTATATGGAGAGCATGTAAAGAGAGCATTATTCAGGCATTTTTTTCTTCATATTTTGCACACAAAATAATCTAGTACTCCCTCCGTCCCAAAAAACATGTCGCGGGGGTAGTACATTTGATTTTTTGCATTTTAGTCCTTCCACTTTCAAAACTCTAGAAATTAAGCCCCCATCTCCCTCCTCCCGTCGCCCGCGTCGCCACGGCCAGCCGTCTCCAATTGCCACGGCCAGCCGCCGCAGTTCCTGAGACACCGACGAGCCCACCCACGAACAAGACCTCCGCTGCCCACGAGGAGGATCTCCGCCGCCCGCCCACGAGGACTCTGCCGCTCGCCCAGGAGGAGGATCTCCGCCGCCCGCCCAGGAGGAGGATCTCCGCCGGCCACCGATGAGCGGGTCCTCCGGCGCCACCGACGAGCGGGTCCTCCACCAGCCACCGACGAGCGGGTCCTCCGGCGCTAACCGACGAGCGGGTCCTCCACCACCGACCACCGCCGTGCTGGTCCACTCCGCCCATGACTCGGCCGCTCACTGCCACCGTGCTGGTCGCCGTGCTGGTCCACTTTGGCTCGCCGGCTGGTTGAGGTGGTGGTGGCGGGCGACGCCTCTACTGTCGACGTCCTCCGATCCCCGCCCCCGACCCCCGAGGCCTCCGGCTCTACCTCTGCTACTCCGCTCTGATCCTGCAGCTGATACAGAGTGAAATTGATCCGCAGCTCGCTTGTCAGTGCTCCTTTGTTGATACAGAGTGAAATTGATCCGCAGCTCGATATTCGTGTTGACCAGCAGCAGCAGAGCTCTAGTAGCAGCTGCCCTGTGCTCCTCTGGCCTGCTCCTTGTGTTGCCGCCAGAGCTCGTGTTCCTAAGGAAGGAAGAAGGTAAAATTCAGTTTAAATGTCAGGTTTCAGTAAAATTTACTGTCAATTTTCATGGTGAAACTGGTAGTCATGGTGAAACTGGTAGTCATGGTGAAACTGTTATGTCAATGAGCATATGCAGTCACTAATCATATGCAAATTTGGAGTACTGCTGGAATTACTCTAGTTTGGAGTACTCTAGAAATCAAATTTGAGTATTCACTGGAACATGTTTGCACTTTTGTTTAATCTCTCCGAGGACATGTGTAGGCAAGTGCCCTGTTTTACTCATTGTCAAAAGTGCCCTATTTTACTCATTTGCAAAGCAAGTAATCCTTCCGCCTGTTTTACTCACTAGAGCAGATCTTCTCACTGAGGTCCCAAAGATTACTCAAAGCATGGATATTCTGCTGCCATGACTGTGTTTGCAAATGTTTCATAAACATGATACTCCCTAGAATTCAGTTAAACTATGCACAAAAATTCAGTTATGAGCCTATCTGTAAATACATTCACAGAATCTAGCTCACCTTGTGGGAAAATCTAGCCAACCTTGAGTAAAATCCACACCAAAAGAAGCAAGCAAGCAAGAAAGGATCAAGACATGGTCAAAATTCAGTTAAGATTCAGTTAAGATACATACAAGAAAATCTAAGTTGGATATTGACACAAGACAACCGAGTTGATCCGCACTCAAATCTGGGTTTTAAATGAAAAATATGGATGAACATTGGTGATTACCACTACACTACATCCAATTGTATTGTGTTTAGAGCAAAGTGTTTGGCTACAAAAATGGCTTATGGTTATGGTTAGAGCGAAGTGTTTGGCTGCCATGGCAGCATTTCTTGTTTGGCTACCGTGGCAACCAAACTAGAAATGGTGCCATGGCACCTATTTCTTGTTTGACTTGCATACTCATTTTGTGTGTGTATATTCTTGTTATGGTACCATGGTGTACTCATCTTTTCTCATTGATGGCAGGAAACATAACTATGGATTTGAACTTGATGCCTCAAAAGGAAGAACATGAAACTATTGATTTGAACTTGATGCCTCAAGAGGAAGACGATGAAGGCATTAATTTGAATTGGGTCCCTGGAGAGGAGGAACCTCAAGTGGCAGAGAATGGAGATATGGATTTGAACTTGATGCCTCAAGAGGAAGACGATGAAGCTATGAATTGGATGCCTCAAGAAGATGAAGCTCAAGAGAATGAAGCTCAAGAGGAAGAGGATGAAGTTATGAATTGGATACTTCAAGAGAAAAGAAGAGAATTGTCAGATAAGGAGAGACATGGTGTTTACTTTGCCTTGCTGGTAATCGAGCTCAGAGATGGGTCTGCTCAACCGCAGACGACAAGTGCTAGTATCAAACCTGTTGGACACAAGTGTACGATCTGTTGAAAGAATCGGGAAGAAGCCAAAGCAAATTGCCGATGGCAAAGAAGTAGATGTCTCAAGCAAGAAGCCGTGAAGGTCGGCCGAAGAGAAAGGAGCTGGATCTAGAGAGGACCTCAACAATCCCACTAAATAAAAGAAGGACAATTCGATCTACGCACGGTCTCTAGGTGTGGCCCGATCGACCCTACATAAGAGGTTCCAAATGAATGAGCTCAACCGCATCACAAGCACCGTGAAGCCTCACCTCAAGCTAGAGAACAAGCTTGCGAGATTGAAATTTTGTATGTCCATGGTCGATGACAATTCAATCTC
Organism: Aegilops speltoides; assembly: GCA_021437245.1. NCBI lineage: Eukaryota > Viridiplantae > Streptophyta > Magnoliopsida > Poales > Poaceae > Aegilops > Aegilops speltoides. The sequence continues at coordinate 11,529 of JAHHZJ010008092.1, read as the reverse complement.
AACTTCTCGGGCTATGTTTAAACCAATGACGAATATGGTTCACATCGATGAGAAGTGGTTTGACATGACGAGAGTGAAGAATAGTTACTATGTACTTCCAGGAGAACCTGAGCCGAAGCGCACCGTGTCAAACACTCACAACATTGGGAAGGTGATGTTCTTAACAGCTGTTGCCAAGCCTCAATATAACAATGAGGGGGAGCTAACATTCGACGGGAAGATTGGCATTTGGGCATTCGTTGAAGAGACCGAGGCGAAGGACAAGTCATAACAGAACAAAGGGAACAAAAGTGTTGACATCGGTGAAAGTAACTAGACCTATGTGCGAGATTATCTAATCAATAAGGTTATCCCGCAATTCGGGACAAGTGGCCCGACGATGACGAGGAGCAACAATATTCATCCAACAGATAATGCAAAGCCCCATGTCCTTCCCAATGATGTAGCTTTTAGAAGGCAGGAACAAACTGATCTTGACATCCGATTGCTACAACAGCCCCAAATAGCCCTGAGTTAAATTGTTTGGACCTCTGCTTCCATACCTCTCTCCGCCTCTAACCGATTGCAGTCACCCACAAACATCCAGAACTGCATGCAGGTGTGGAAGAGGAATTCGAGAACTACGATCCCGACAAGTTGCACAGAAGCTTTATCACATTAGAAGCAATTATGTTTGAAGTTATGAAAGACAAAGGAGGAAATCAATATAAGTTGCCACACTTGCACAAGGATCACATTCAGAATGCTGGCAGGGAAATCATCAGTGTATATTGCGACAGTCGGGTAGTTGTTGATACTAGGGCCATTATAGAAGAAATGGAAATTGCAATAGGAAAAGAAAATGAAAGGAAAGAATTGGCTAAAGAAGGGAAAAGAAAGAAAAGTAAAGGGAAGGGAAGGGAAGAAGTGGCCAGAGAAAGAATGTAGTCAAGAGGGGGCAAAGAGGCCCTTATGTCATGTAGTCAGGTGCTCCTTGTGTATGTCTTGTGTAATCTTGTGTCAAGAGGGGACAAAGATGCCCTTATGTCATGCTCTTGTGTATGCCTTGTCTAATCCTAGTATATCAACTCCTTGTTGGAATGATCACCTAGCTTTGTATGATTTGGATGTATTTGAATTAATTAGAATTAATTTTGGTTATTTGCATGGTCTATTTGCTTTCAGTGTTGTTCCTTTTACTTCTTGGGGTTCCCTAGCCATCAATCTTTCTGCTCTCTATAATATGGTGAACACCTCCCCTTTTCCTAGCATTTAAAAAGAAAATGATCACCTAGTCTAGTCTGTGATGTGACAAATGGAGGGGCATCAACCTGCACCTGTCTGATGATGCATTTTTTGGGGTTCACAGCTACTCCTATTCCTTCTTCTACTCTAGCTGCAGTAAGCAATATCACCAGCCAAACAATATCTGCAACAGATGCTTTCAGCAATCAGAGACTGCTGTCGAATACTCCGTCAAATTTAGATTTGAGATTTTGAGCAAGAATTTGAGATTTTTGATGTGATGTAACTAATCTTTGTGCCATAATCTTTGCCATTTTAGAAATGCACTAATCTTTGCCATGGAGTACTATAGGTATAGATTCAGTAACTGACAGTGTTACTAGATACTGCCATGGAGTATTTCAAAAATGCATAAAGGTTATGTACAGTGAAGTGAAACTACAATTTCATCATGGATTGGTGATGGTACTGAAATTTGTTGGTAAATCCTTCTGATTTGGCAGGATCCACTACTCACCAAGGCTTTTACTCACCAAGGCTTTTACTGCAAATTTGTTTGGAAAACCATTTTAGTAAGTTCATGAGAATAAATAAGTTGCAGATTTCATGCACAAAGTGCTAGACAGTAGACATATGGAGTGAGTTTTTTGCTCGTAAATCTGCTCTTGCTTAAGCAAGTTTTTGACTGAAACGCCTTCAGTAGACACCACAGATCATGGCCTCACCTTTGGAGTACAAAATGCCTATCAGAATAAATACGAGTACATGCTCTAGAGGTATCTGGTTCTAGGCACCAGTCACAGTACCATCCAGTATTGTTAAACTTACAAAATTTCGGTGCCTGCTTATTAACAGATCCACAGAAGTGCCAAATAAGATTATTGGGAAACTACATGCTCTAGAGGCTGGTTAGTTGCAATCTGGTTAGTTGAATTTGTTTTTGATAAGAATAATCATAAAGGACAAGAAACTTCACTGGAACTAAAACTGAATTTGTGATACATACAACAAACATAGCTTTTCTGCAATCCTCTGTGTAATTTGAAAAGAGGCCGATTTGTTAGAGCAGAGTAAACCTTGGAGAGGCCCTTGAGATTGGTCTTGCCATGTGCATCCTCCAGCACCAGGACCTCCTGCTCCTTGGGCTCCAACAGATCGAAGACGTGGGTGTCCTGCACCACCAATGGACGCCGCGAACTGCAGGATATCCTCCATGGCGATGGTGACCAGGCCCGGGTGGTCCTGCGACCCCTGCGAGAGACAAACAGAGCTGAAAGTAAAAACAGTTGAAAGTGGTTTGACAAACAGAGCAGAAATTCGAAATTAGATATGCATCTGATGCCCTGCATATGGTCTCTCTGAAATTGAAATGGCAAGAATGGTGGGCGCGTCTGATACCTTGAAGAGGTGGTCTTTGGCGGTGGCGGCGCCGGGCCCGGATGCGCGGGGCCGACGGCGAGCGCCACTCCGGCGAGTTCGACGGTGAGCTCCTCCACCTTTTTGAACACGGTGAGCTCCTCCACCTTGAGCGCGTAGCCGTCCGTGGAGTGGAGAAGGGGCACCCGTGCTTTCTAGTGTTCGGGTCGATGGCGTCCATGGAGGGGGCGAGCTTCGTGGTCGCCGATGGACAGATGCGGACAGTGGTCTCCAAAAATTGAACCTTGAAGGGTGGTAGCAGAGGGAACGATCGGCGGGCGGAGGAGAAACGAGGCGGGCGTGGGGTGCCGGGAGGGGAGGCGTGGGGCGGTGGGAGGGGGAGCGGTGGGCGGGGGGCGGGCGGCGGGGCTGTGGGGAGGGGCGGGCGCGACCAAATCGGCCGGCGTCGGAGAAGAGTGAGGAAGGAGAGAGAGGACCGCGGGTTTTGTCGGAAAAACAACGAGGGCTAAATTGTAAAAACGGCGCTGCGACATGTTTTTCGGGACGGAGGGAGTATTATATATTATAAGTAGTTGACAGGGTCACCAGAAAAAATGTAATGAACAAGAAATTACCACAAAAGTTAGAAACATCCAACCTACATAAAAAATAGACTAGAAAATCCTACAAATTCAGAAACATCTAACTAAGAAATTACCACAAAAATTAGAGACATCCAACCCTACATTAAAAAATATAGGCTAGAAAATCCTAAAAATTCAGAAACATCCTAGTGTTATTTTTAATTCATGTGAATTAAATGATGGTCGTAAGGTTTAATTAGACCTTCATGTATATTAACATACTCCTAGATCCCACGTTCCTATCTCTCCTCAATCTGGATACCATTTCAATCTCTCCTCAATCTCTTTTCTCGCTTTCTAGTTTCGCTTGTAGACTCGCCGCCCCTGAAATTCATGATCGCCCCTTAGGTGTCAGGTCTCCATCTCCCTCATATGGCTGCCAACGTATGCAATGCACCTCTAATCTATAAGATGTCCAGGTTTCCTCCTTCCGTAGCAGTGCAAGCTTGCAAGAATTCCGTTTGATGGCTTCACTGGGCTACAACTGTTGAGCATGAAAACTTCGTTCCCCCCCTGTCACCCTGTGCTGGTCAAGCGGCATAACATGGCATTGAACTCTTGCCTAGTGCTGGTGTAACTTGGGCTGTCCTGCCCAAAGTGCTGGCGCTATAGATTGATGGCCATACTGGTGTTGCAGCTAAAGCGGCAAAAATCTGGGGCCCTGCAAGGATGAGCTGCATGGTGCGTGCAGTACAGCTGTGCGGTTGTAGGCAAGACAGGGAGATGATCAAACACATGTCCAAGTAAGCTATCTTTGAGATTTGTAGAGATACCATGTCTCATGTGCTGTGATATGTTAATTATCTAGCCTGGAAATTAAAATTGATGCATTACAGTTTTGTTTTGTTTGCATGATTGCATCACTTTCTCGAAGATGATATGTCATGTGTTTGCTCTTTGGTCCTCCTGGGTATATATTATACTCCCTGTGTCCCATTGGGAGTATAAGCATATCAGTTTAATCGTACACACGAGCTAGCTTCTTTGAGGAGATCTAGGAGCTTCATTGAAGAGCTCGTATTTTGAGTTGCAAGTTCCAACACTACAGGAATAACATAAGACGTCGAGTATCAGAACTTGGCGAAGGCCAGATGCAACTCAGCAAAGGTGTTGCTGAGCACTACACTCGTCGAAGAAGTTTAGGGTTACCCCATGTCGGGAAGACTATAATAGAACCTCGTCAGTGGTCATAGAGTACAAAAATAGAAAAATGAACTTGGAGCCGTTGGATCTTTAATGGGTGCTTCAGATTTGAAATGCAAGGTAGGTGGATTCTCTGTGCATTTTGCATAAAGCTCCCTGAGTAACTGCTATATACAATAAAGACTGTCCCATCAGCTCCCATGTGCCTCATCTGAAGATCCGATGGTTCATATCATATATTCCCTCCGTTCGGAATTACTTGTCACAAAAATGGATGTATCTACAACTAAAGTACATTTAGATACATTCATTTCTTGGACGAGTAATTCCGAACGGAGGGAGTATTTTTTTTTTCTATCCTTTGCTCAGTTTCTATTGTAGTCTTCCCCACCCGATGTGCACAAAGGGCTGTAAGTTGAGGTATTTTTCACGAGCACTCGGCGAACGTTTTCCAAGTACAAAATACGAACTCTTGGCAACATAAGGCACATTACAATTGGCAGATGAAAATGGCGTGCCAAATGATACCTCTGTTTGCTGAGTGTATCCGTATTGTAACTATGCGTATAGTTGAATCAGAGACTAGCCGTGGGAGTGCCATGTGTCCACTTGATAAATCAGGCTTCTTCAAGAGGCACTCGGCATGCCGTTTGTCGAGTGCCGTATCTCGGCTTATTGTTGCACCTGTAGCTACCACTGCTACATGCATTGGTCCTTGTTGTAAAGAAATTACAAGCACCACTAGAGGCATGTGTGGGTGTATTGTGATGGAGGTTGTTGTATGTTCTTTTTTGACGGCTTCTGTCTATACAAGTGAACCAACCAAGTATGTATACATGATGTATGCAATAAAACAATATATTTATGTCTTTTAGTGAAACCAGATAGGAGTGCTAGGTTGGCTAGACAATATATAGGGTTCCCCTATATATATGTAGGACACTCTCATGCTCACCTGTCTTGCACTGTTAGTAGCAACGAGCCACCCAAATTCCACAACAGTATGACAGGCTAGCTTTGAGTGACAAGATAGAGGGCTCGATTGAAATGATCACCATAGTGGTTAATGGTAATCTTGTTACTAGCATCACAAAAGGGAGTATCTGAATGGGAATGAGTGGTTCTGGGAATATGTATCGAACGATAATTGCAGATTAGGCTATCCAGGGCAAGCCGGCTAGGTGGCAGGTTGCACGGGGCCTCTCCACGAGGTTGGAGGATCGTTAGCTTCGTACATTGTTATTTGGATTTGGAGAAGTAGTGGCCAGCCAGCGGAATATTTTTATATGGACCGATCCTTCATGCAAAAGCATAGTTTTTTGTAGGACGAGCTCCATGGTACCTTCTATCTCCACCGTTCACTGAATAACCTGTTTCTAGAGATTCCTGCAAAAGCTGGCCAGTTTTGCAGGCCGTCAGAGTGATTTGTTGCAAATCTGAAGCTGACCAATTTAGTTTGCATCTACCGGCTGAAGGCCTGTGACAACATCTTGTCCTAGTTTTAAGATTTGAATATGGACAGAAAGAGCTGCAGTGTGCATGCAGACTTCATACAGAGATTTAAATATGGAAAGAAAGAACAAGTTGCATGCAGAGTTGAGAGCGGAGTCAGCTCACGCAGCATCCAGGGCCGGCCCTGTGTTTTGGGAGGCCCTAGACGAACTCGGTGACATGGGCCCTTATATAAATTTCACCAAATTTGACTATAATAATTCAACTGACTCCATCGACAACAATAATAACTAAATTCGAACCGACTCCATCGACAACAATAATACTTAAAAGATGGCAAAATAAAACTAACATGCCATGATTACCTCAAATAAGAACCAAATTCAACCGACTCCATCGACAACAATAATACTTTAGTGATTCAAAAAAAGTTCTTCGGACGTTTCTTGATGCAATAATACTTTCTTTATTTCTTCTCATTTTTTCAGCACCAACATCTTCTTCTTAGGCAACATGGCAGGATAATGTCCTAAAATCATGAAGAAAAGAGGGTACAAAGAATTAAGAATTTATAATCGGATGATTGAAACCCTAGACATACATGTGGATAGTTGAATACGTACATACTACTGAAATTGTCAAATTGGGATCTGGGGGATGGATTAGGTCATCAGGAACATGGATGGATCATGGATACATATACGGGCTGAAGAAACTGACGGATGGAATGGATCATGGATTACCTCGTTGGCTCGTTGCAGACTTTGGGTTACGGGACTGCTATGCGGCGCGCGCAGCGGCAAGCCGGCGGCGGCCGAGACGGCAAGGCTCCGAGCGCCGAGCGGCAGGTAGGACGAAGAGATTAGAGACCAACCGTCCAGACTCCAGACGAAGGAAAAGAAAATGAGCAGCTAGTACCGATCGCTGGCGCTAGCGTAACGCTTCGTAATCAATCGCATGGGCCTCGCCCCTAGCCCATCTCATTTTTACCATTTTTTGCTGGGCATTAGTATGTATATGTACTACATCATGGGCCCCCCTCCCGCCTAGGCCCTGGGCCGCCGCCCCACCGCCCATGCCCCAGGGCCGGCCCTGGCAGCATCTTCTGTCACTGTTCATAACCCCTCTATATCCTTCTTTTCTCTTTCACACTGTCACGCATCACCTCTCTCTCCCTATCCTCTTTCACAAACATCACCTCTCTCCCTCTGAATCTCACACATCTCACAAAACTGTGGAGAGAGAGAGAGGAATCTTTTTTGAGAAGCTGAAGAGAGAACGAGTGTGTGAGAGAAATATGATTATTATTTTCTGAGAGAAAATAAAGAGAGCCGTGATAAAGTGTCAGTTCATTGTCAAAGCTGCATATGAGAGACAGAGAGAGGGAGTGCGTTAGAGCTGCATGCGCACATGAGTCCAAACCTGAGACAAGTACAACACCCTCTGATAATGGTCCGACACTACGTCTGTCCACAACAAGAGTGGGCACAAATCACGAAGCAAAAAGGACGGTGAGGATACGGGGTGCCACAGAGCTCGAGCTAGGAAGGAACTTCTTGTTCATGCAATGGGGATCGGATCGATGCGGGCATTGCGATTCCGGTTGTAGTCAGTACTCAATATTCTTTTTGCATTACAAATCAACTCTGCATTCACAAGGGAGCACATAACGACGATAAAAAAGGAATGGTAAGAGCAAGTCGACTCTTGAACTATCACTTCTCTAATTCTAATGTGAACAACCATCTCAAAAGATTTCCTTGTTGTTTTTTTATCTTGTATTCCAATCGACTCCACAATTATCTCCCCTCGGGTGCTACTCATATTTTTCCAAATTTCTGTAACTACCTACATTGTATAGAACTAATTATTGTTCCACTGGAGCAACTATCTTGGCGAAAATCTTGGCATTTTTTTGTGTGATACGGAGTAGGATAGTAAGCACGGTGGCACATATGTTTCACAACAGAAAACCTCGTTTCAATTATGTTTTTGTTTTGTAAAGGTGTGTGCATGTGTCTTGACAAACTCATAGGTCAAACAAATCTTAACTCACAACTACCCGTTGGTAAAACTAACAACAATACAACGTGAAGCACATTGACGATGATGAAAAATGTCCACTTTTGACTCCCAAAGTATCAGCTTGGCTCAGTTTCCACCTAAAACTTATAATTGGCTCACTTAGCCCTCTAAGATGTAACTAATGGTGTGCTTAGCCCACTAACCTGGGTTTTAGCTACTTTGGTTGGGATTACTTCACTTAACTAATTAATGACTTATCACTTCAAGCGGGATTGGACCGGTGAATCTAACCCCTGAGACCTAACTTACTTCGTCGAACCTGGCAATAATTTGTTCATAATACTAAATGCCTATCTACTTTTGGAATTAGTCATAGAGCTTTAGGGAATGAACTATTAGACATGGTTCAGGAGTGTTTAAGAAGGCTAATTAACAGTTTAGGGGAAGATATGACCCGCATAAATAGTTTGAGGGGTGAAGGTGACCCATCTTGTTCTAGTAAGAACATAATTTACATATAACGCGCATTGATCCTCAATTCTGTTGTTACAAAAGGAGAAGGCAGAGGGATTAAGCTTTAGGGTGGTTGTGGGTGTCAAGGCGGCCACCGAAAACCTCACCGTGCCTCCCGGACTTACAACCTATCATCTCTAATGGTGTCCAGACTAGTGGTGGAGGTAAACATGGCATGACGATGTAGCAAATAGCCACATTCGCATTGTTGGCTTCATAGGTGGAATGTAGAGTTTTTAATGGATGATGATCAAAGAAAACAAATGAGGAATGTGAGAACACCCACAATCTGCATTTTTTGCCACCTCTAAACTCACTCTCTCTTTCTAGAGGTGGCATCCATACATTGCAGCTTGTCATCTCTAAGCAAATTTTGCTAGCATCGCCTCTTAGCTAAGAGGCAACCCACTTGCGAGACTGCTTTTTGCCACTCCCTCTGCAACTCATTCGTGAGAAGCCTCCTAGGTTGAGGTTTCCATGCTTTCTTTAATTGATGACGGGCCCATCAATAGAGGAGGAAGAACATTGTTGTACACTACGTCATTTTAAGCTGAATTTAGAGGCATGCTGTGGGATCCAGTTTAGAGGCAAGCCAGCCTCTAAGCACTGTTGATGCCTTGACCTAGAGTGACTAGAAAGTATACGGCAAGTGGTAGCGGGTCCAACACCAGTAGCAGTTGAAATTAGAGAACAGTTGGCAAGGAGGAAGGGATGGGGGAAAGAGAATGACTGCACCGACTATTGTTTCAAAGGAGTAACACGGGGAAGAAGACGTCTCATAGAGGGTAATTTGGACTCTTGTTGAAATCGAACATGGTGAGCACAAACATAGTCGATTAATGAATAGAAGGCTCTTTAACGAATTTTTTCTAATTAGAATAGTGCGTTACATTTAAAAAGACACTCGTGTCTATTTTTATGCAGAAAAATTTCCAACCATTCATCATATCAAGATAGTACAAAGAATACTAGAAGTAATAGAAATTACTTTAAGATCTGTAGACCATCCAGCAACGACTACAAGCACTAGAAGGAGCCGAAGATGTTGCCATCATCCCTCCTTTACCGGAGTCACGCAAAACCTTATTATAATGGACAGTCGAAAAATCTTCATGATATGGCCCCACTATTTGGCAAGATCAATACTAGTCTCTACTCGTAATGGAGCAGTTGGTAGTCTCCGCTGGTCAATTTTCGTCCCACCTATTATGGTTTTTTTTCGTCCCACCTTCACTGGGTTTTTTTCGTAGATTTTTTTCGTCCCCTCCCCCCACTTCTCGGTTTATATCAGGTAATAGTTCTTGCGCTTTTTTGGTAGGTGCTCATTTAATTCTTGGGTAATTAAGGATTCAAAAATCACATCATGATTTGCTTACCTTCTTACGTGAGATCACCTTCCCACCAAAAATCGAATTGGTTTCCCATTTGATTTTTATATCCATAAAAACCACGCTTTCCTAATCTATCCCTCACCACGCTTTCCTAATGTATTTAACTAATCTAATTAATCTATATTCAAAACATATCTTTCCTTGGCCAACCTTTCATCCATTGTTTGGGCGGGGTTAGGAAAAAATCAATCAAACTAAACTGATCTTGTATGATTACAACAAATCAATCTATCAATAATACCATATACGATTAACTGGTTTCGTACGTCAGTCTCATTCGTGGAAAAAGATTGGGACGCTCCCGAGACAATCGAGATGGGATCTGATTTGATCTGATTTACTGAGGACCACGTCTACCATCGCGTGGCCAGTCTCGTGCATCGCGCTCCCCACGGGAAAAACTCGACGGGTATTTGGACTTGTCCTCAAACACGTTGAGGCATGCGGAGGAGGAGCACGTTGTCCGCCGTCGCCTTGGGGGCCGTGGTCCATTGGCGCGTCGGGGGCCAAAGGACGTGCCCCGTTGGAGGCGTCGCCGTTTCCGTTTGTTGACGCGCGCTGTTGGAGGCCGCTTCCGTAGCCCTCCCGGAGCCGTCGTCGTGCACCCAGGGCCGGGCCCATAGTTGTGCTAAGTGTGCGGCCCGCACAGGGCCCATAATTTTGGGGGGCCCCAAATTCTTACAGGCCTAGTATGTATATTTTTCCAAAAAAAAATGTAGTACCGCTGGGCCTGTGGGCGCGGGCATCCTCGACGCGTGCTAGCCGCCAGGCCGCTGCCTCTCCTCGATCCCACGCGCATTTGATCGCTGCTCGTTTTTTTTCTCGTCGCTTGTCCAGCAACCAGCGCACCTGATCCCACGCGCACATGATTTACTCACACCCCACCTCATATAATAGAAAAAGGGGATCGCCGGGAGTCTCGGGACGGGAATTAGATGAGATCGATCGGAAAATAATCAGCGTTATAGCGAGCCGTGATCACATCGCCGATCGCCGTCGGCCATCGCTGCTCGGCTTCGGCTACTGCCCGCCACCTTGTGCAGGAGGATTGATCGGCGACTCGGCGATGATTCTCAGGCTGTTCCTTGATGGAAAACGGGATCGTCCGATCGATCGGCGACCACAACAGTTTCATCCTTCAGGTGCTCTCACCGTCTCATGGCTTCGATCTTCAAAACAGGTAGCCTGCCGTTGGCGCGTTACTCCTTTTTAATTAACTTCAATTCCTACTTCTAATTAACTAATTTGCTAATTAATTTGGACATGGATCGTTAGAGGTCGGTTCTTGCCTTCTCGGTTAACGATCTCAGTATAGCAGTTTAACCGGATAGAACAGGAGATTAGGTGAGTTAGACGGTTCGTGTGATTGTCAAACATTGACGCATAATCTTCAATTAATATATGCTGCCTATCACTTCAATTTTTATATATGCAATTATTATGTAAGTCATTATATTACATATATATATTATAAATTATAAATATTTTGCAACCAAGAGTTGAATAGATAAGATTTCTTTTATACCCACTTATTATGTAAGACATTATATTATATACATTATAATCTTTTGTGTGATATATACACACACATTATAATTGCTCGTTACTTTATTTTTTTAATGAGATGGGGCCTTATTTTTTAGTTTGGCACAGGGCCCCAGATTTTGCTGGCCCGGCCCTGCGTGCACCGAGGGCCAAGGCAAGGCGGACGTAGGCGATGGTGGGCTGGTGGCGCGGGTGCACATGCTGCCAGAGCCTAGGCGAGCGCGACTCCTGGTGTG
>JAHHZJ010008090.1:0-28829 GCA_021437245.1 Aegilops speltoides | reverse complement strand
GCCGCCGGAGGTCTTCTGGTCTTGTTTTACCATTGTGAAATGTCTTGATGTCCGGGATACCGAGCCGATCGGAGTGTCTCGGTGAAGGTCTATTCTTCGATGATCGCGAGAGCTTGTCATGGGCTTGTTGGGACACCCTCGAGGTATAAACTTTTGAGAGCCGTGCCGCGGTTATGAGGCGATGGGAATTTGTTAATGTCCGGTTGTAGACAACTTGACACTTGATCCGAATTAAAACGCATCAACCGAGTGTGTAGCCGTGATGGTCTCTTCTCGGAGTCCGGAAGTGAACACGGTTTCGGGTTATGTTTGACGTAAGTAGGTGTTCGGATCACCTCTTGATCATTGCTAGCTTCACGACTGCTCCGCTTGTTCTCTTCTCGCTCTTATTTGCGTTGGTTAGCCACCATATTATGCTTAGTCGCTGCAGCCTCACCACTTTAACCCTTCCTTTCCCTTTAAGCTTTGCTAGTCTTGATACCCAAGGTAATGGGATTGTCGAGTCCTCGTGGCTCACCAGATACTTCCAAAACCAGTTTGCGTGCCTATGTTACCGAAAGCAGGTGACGCAACCAAGCTCAAGGAGGAGCTTGATGAAGATCTTGCCCTTTGTGTTGTTTTGTTCTAGTTGATCAAGAGTGGAGCCCAGCTTGGGGTCGATAGGGGACCGCTTGTCGATTTGGGGTTCTTCTTTTATTTTGGTTCCGTAGTCGGACCTTGATTGTATCTCGGATGATGTAATGCTTTATTCATGTAATTGTGTGAAGTGGCGATTGTAAGCCAACTATGTATCTCTATTTCCTTATGTATTACATGGGTTGTGTGAAGATTACCTCACTTGCGACATTGCTTTCAATGCGGTTATGCCTCTAAGTCGTGCTTCGACGTCGGGAGATATAGCCGCATCGAGGGCGTTACAAGTTGGTAATCAGAGCCTTCCCCGACCTTAGGAGCCCCACTGCTTGATCGTTTTTAGTGGCCGAGTTGTGTCTAGAAAAATGTTTTGAGTCATTTAGGATTATATATCGGAGAGTTAGGAATTCTTTTACTCCCCAGTCCCTTCGACCTTCTGGTGAGGTATCCTGACGTAGAGTTTTGACTCTTCTCTTCTCAAATTTCACTAAAAAATTTTTTAGGATCACGCGGGTATCTTAGAATCGTTCCGATGGTTTTATGATGACAACATTGTCTTGGTTGCCTCCTGACATTTAGGGGTTGTGGCAGTGTCCCGGGGAGTTGAGCTCCGAGGTGTTGTCGCCATAATTTTATCGTTCAGCCTCGAATACCGAGTTTAGTACGCCGACATCGAAAATCTCTTTTATGCAGTTGTTGGTGAGATAACCCCGCTTAACCCAAGATCGAGGTGAGTACGGGAGTATTGCCATGACTCGTATAACGGATGCTTTTCGAAGGTTGAGGTAGACGATTTCCGAAGGTTTCTTGGTTATGTGTTGACGGATGGATACGGCTGGATGTAGGGATTGTTAGTTTGGGTGAGATATATTGCTCCTCGTATCCCCAACACCAGATTGCATAACCGTAAAGTTTCGGAGTTTCATAGGTGGGAATTCAAGTAGCTCTTAGGATATCTTTCCGACGGATGTATGATATGAAATTGGGGTTCGACGTCTAGTGGTCCGCCTATTCACGGTTGGTTTTACAGTGGTCTCGTTGTGTCTTAAAGAGTCCTTGGCTATGCCGACTCGTGGACGCTTCAGATGTCATGTGCAGCCTTGTACATGATGGTGCTGTACGATTGAGCCCTGTAGGCCCCACTCACTAAAACTTCTGGACGAAATCTCTATCATATGTTTGTTCCGCTTATTCGCAAGCCAATCCTTTGTTTTGTGTTATTTGTGGTATTCGAGTTGCTTCAAAGTCAAATGTTGAATCCATACCTTTCCTAAACGGTGTTCTCATATTGCTATGTGAATACTAATCCTTTTTGATCATTGAGGTTCTCATGTAAATCCTTTTAAACCGGCGTGTTTTCTTCAAGTGGATCAGATCACTTCAACATCAGCAAGACCAATTATCATTTCTTCTCAACGGTGTTTGTTTCATCCGCTCCAAGTTGCCTTTTGTTTTCCCCACCCTCCCACCCTTTTTCTTCAAGGACACGATTTCTTTATCAAGTAGGCACTCCTACGGTAACCGGAGTTACACGATCTCATGGTCGAAGGAATAGATACTTGACATTGGCAAAGCTTCTAGCAAACTAACTATCCGATCTTTTATGCTATGCTTATGATTGTCTTGTCCATCACATCATTCTCCTAATGATGTGATCCCGCTATCAACTACATCCAATGTCCATAGTCGTGAAACCATGACTATCTATTGATCACAACGAGCTAGTCAACTAGAGGCTCACTAGGGACTCATTGGGTCTAAGTGTTCACACGCGTATTACGATTTCCTCGATAATACATTTATAGCATGAACAAAAGACAATTATCATGAACATTGAAATATAATAACTTTATTATTGCCTCTAGGCATATTTCCAATAGTCTCCCACTTGCACTAGAGTCACCAATCTAGTTACATTGTGATGAATCGAACACCCATAGAGTTCTCGTGTTGACTGTTTTGCACGCGAGAGAGTTTAGTCAACTGATCCGCGACATTCAGATCCATGTGCACTTTGCAAATATCTATGTCCCATCTTGAACATTTTCACGGATGGAGTTGAAACGACGCTTGATGTGCCTGGTCTTCTTGTGAAACCCGGCCCTTGGCAAGGGCAATAGCTCCAAAGGTTGTCACAGAAGAGTTTGATCGCCCCCGATTGGGTATGACTCTAGGTCGGTGATGAACTCCTTCACCCAAATCGCTCATGCGCCTCCCGAGGCTGCCATGTACTTCACACGAGATCCCGCCACGACGCTTCGCTTGCAGCCGCACCACCATCGCTTCCACCATTCAACATATACACGATCCGGTTTGTGACTTAGAGTCATCCAAATCTGAGTCGGCTAGCCGACAACCTTTACGACGAGCCTTCTCTTCCTCCATAAACGAGAAACATGTCCTTTGTCCTTTCGTGTACTTCAGATATTCTTGACTGCTGTCCAGGTTCCTGCCGGGTTACTTTGGTATCTTGCAACCAAACTTACGGCAAGGTTTACATCGGGTCTCACAAGATGGCATACATAATAGATCCTATGGCTGAAGCATAGGGATGACACTCATCTCTTCTTTATCTTTCACAGAATGCGACCAGCCGAGCCACACCTTGTAACATAGGCAAGAACCCCTTGACTCGATCCATTTTGAACTCTATCAAGGTATTTTGAAAGATTCATCTCTATAGATCTTCATTGAAAAACACTTGTTCAAGTAGGCTTTAATGCTGCCCAGAAGTTTTGTATCATTTCCATCAAGAGTATGTCATCTACATATAACAGAGAAATGCTACAGCTCCCACTCACTTTCTTGTAAACGCAGGCCTCCATAAGTCTCAAGATAACCCAAACGCTTTGATCATCTCATCAACTCCAGATTTCACGATCGCCGGAGCTCTCGAGGATCGACAAACCTTCGGGCACATCATATACGCCTCTTCCTTAAGATGTCCATTGAATGCCGCTTGACGCCCATCTCGCCATATCATCAGTATGCAATTGCACTGACGGACTTAAGCTTCGCCACGGAGAGAATGTCTCGTCAGAGTCAATCCTTGAACTTGTCGATAACCCTTAGTGACAAGTCGAGCTTTATAGATGGTAACATTCATCCGCCCGCCTTCTTCTTTAAAATCCATTTATTTTCTATCGCCGCCGATCATCGGGCAAGTCTGCCAAAGTCCATACTTTGTTTTCATACATGGATTCTATCTCGATTTCATGGCTCAAGCCATTTGTTGAACCATTGCTTCTTCATAGTTCAAGGTTCATTGTTGTTCAGCAACATGATTCCATGACAGGTGCCTGCACCACTGTGCGGAACGTGTCCTCGACCTCCAAGTTCAAGAGTAACTTGATCCGAAGTACCTTGATCATCATCAACGTTTTCCTTCCGCTGGTGTGGCATCACAGAACGGCTCGCTGCACCACTTTCCCGCTCGAGAGGTAGTACTTCATCGAAGTTCTACTTTCCTCCCACTTACTTCTTTTCGAGAGAAACTTTTCTCCGTAAAGCATCCGCTTTGGCAACAAAGATCTTGCCTTCGGATCTTAAGTAGCACGCTTTTTCTTAGGTATCCTATGAATACGATTTTTCGACTTGGGTTCGAAGCTTTCAGTTGAAGTTTCTGACATAAGCATCGTGATCCCCAAACTTTTAGAAACGACAGCTTAGGTTTCTTCCCAAACCATAATTCATACGGTGTCGCCTCAACGGATTTAGACGGTGCCCTATTTAAAGTGAATGTAGCTGTCTCTAGAGCCCCAAAATGATAGCGTAAATCGGTAATAGACCGCATTATCCAATAGAGTATTACATCGCTCGACACCGCTTACCGAGGTGTTCCAGCGGCGTGAGTTGTGAAACGATTCCACATTTCTTAAGTGTGTACCAAATTGCGATTCTTCACGATCCGATCAGAGAACTTTATCTACGGTCACGTTGATTCTTACTTCACTCGAAATTTTTGAACTTTTCAAAGGTCTCAGATGTGTTTCATTAAGTAGACATACCCATATCTACTCAAGTCGCCGCGAGAGTGAGAACATAACGATATCCTCCGCGAGCCTCAACGCCATTGGACCGCACACATCGGTATGTATGATTTCCAAAAGTTGGTTGCTCGCCCATTGTTCCGAGAACGGAGTCTTGGTCATTTTGCTAAGAGGCAAGGTTCGCATGTGTCAAACGATTCATAATCAAGAGACTAAAAGTCCATCAGATGAAGTTCTTCATGCGCTTGACCAATGTGACCTAATGGCAGGCCACAAGTATGGGACTATCGTATCAACTTTACATCTTTTGGCATCCACACTATGAACATGTGTAATATTACGCCGAGATTCATCAAGAATAAACCATTGACCATCGAGCATGACCATAAAACATATCTCTCATAAATCGAACAACCATTATTCTCAGATTTAAATGAGTAGCCATCTCAGATCAAACGAGATCCAGATACAATGTTCATGCTCAAACTTGGCACTAAATAACAATTATTGAGGTTTAAAATCAATCCAGCGATCACATCGACCTCGAACCATTTCGACGCCAAGATCGTCACCGCCAGCCTCCGCTTATTCCAGCCCCGCTGTGAGTTACATATGTGAGCAACGGCACCGTATCAAATACCCAGGAGTTACTACGAGTAAGGTACACATCAATTATATGTATATCAAATATACCTTGGTGTTGCCGGCCTTCTTATCCGCTAAGTATTTGGGGGCTTCCGCCTCCAAAGCCTCCTTCAATAAAAGCACTCGCCTCGTGCTTGGGTCCATTCTTTGACTTCTTCCCGCAACAAGCTTATCGGGCGCTGCAACATCTTTGCCGCCCTTCTGAAGTTCTTCTACCCTTGCCTTCTTGAACTTAGTGGTCTTATTGACCATCAACACTTGATGTTCTTTCTGATTTCAGCCTCACGACTTTAGCATCGAGAACACTTCAGAATGGTCTTTACCATCCTCATGATTGTAGTTCATCACAAAGCTCTTGTAGCTTGGGAGCGATCGAGGATTCTCACAATGACCGCCTCATCTGGGAGGTTAATGTTCAACTGGTCATACGTATGCGCAACCTGCATATCTTCAGATGTGTTCATCGACAGTAACTTTTCCTCCATCTTACAATCAGAACTTGTCGGAGACATCATATTCTCAACCGGCATGAGCTTGGAAAACTAGTTTCAGCTCTTCCATCTCATATGTCCGTGATGCTCAAACGCTTTTGGAGCCCCGTTCTAAGTCTGTAAAGCATGCCGCACCGAACGAGGGAGTAATCATCAAGACGAAGTTTGCTGCGCTCATAACGCCTTGGTTCTTCGACGGAGCGCACCTAAGTCCTTCTAGGACATATCGCAGCTATGAGGATGATCTCGTGTTCCGACCCATCCGATAGTTGCTGCCATCATCTTTCAGCTTGGTTTTCTAGAACGCTGAAGTTCATGTTGACATTAGCGCTGGCCATTGATCTACAAGACATATTTGCAAAGGTTTTAGACTAAGTTCATGATAATAAAGTTCTTAATCAAAATTATGAACTCCCACTTAGATTAGACATCCTCTAGTCATCTAAGTGTTACACACGATCCGAGTCGACTAGCTCGTCCGATCATCACGGAGACGGACTAGTCATCATCGGTGAACATCTTCATGTTGATCGATCTTCCATACGACTCGTGTTCGACCTTTCGTCTCTCGTGTTCCGAGGCCATGTCTCGCACATGCTAGGCTCGCTGTTAACCCTAAGTGTTTTCGCAGTAAAACTGTCTTACACCCGCTGTATGTGAACGTAGGATCCATCACACCCATCATCACGTGGTGCTTAGAAACCATTTAACCGTAGCAACGGTGCACGCTAGGGGAGAACACTTCTTGAAATTTTTATAAGGGATCATCTTATTTACTACCGCCGCCCTAAGTAAACAAGATGCATAAACATAATAAACATCACATGCAATTATATAGTTGTGACATGATATGGCCAATATCATCAAGCTCCATTGATCTCCATCTTCGGGCTCCATGATCATCTTGTCACCGGCTTGACACCATGATTCCATCATCATGATCTCCATCATCGTGTCTTCATGAAGTTGTCACCAACGACTACTTCTACTTCTATGACTAACGCGCTTAGCAATGAAGTAAAGTAGTTTACATGCTCTTCAATGACACGCAGGTCATACAAAAAATAAAGACAACTCCTATATTCTCGCCGTTGTCATACTCATCGACATGCAAGTCGTGAATCCTATTACAAGAACATGATCTCATACATCACAATTCAACATTCATCACAACTTCTCGCCATATCACATCACATGATCAATCGCTGCAAAACAAGTTAGACGCCCTAGTTGTTGTTGCATCTTTACGCTGCATTGCCCTAGCAAGAACGCTTACTCACTAATCACCACAACGTGATTTTGTCAACTTCTATTTACCCTTCATAAGGGCCCTGTTCATCGATTCCGCCCAACTAAAGTGGAGAGACAGACACCCCACCACCTTATGCAACTAGTGCATGTCACCGGTGGAACCGGTCTCACGAAGCGCACGTGGTTGGTCCGGCCGCCTCATCCCACAATACCGCTGAGCAAGAAAAGACTAGTAGAGGCAAGTAAGATGACAAGATCAACGCCCACAACAAATTGTGTTCTACTGTGCATTAGAGAACTACGATCAGACCTAGCTCATGATGCCATCGCTGGGGAACGCTGCAGTAAAATTAAAATTTTTCCCACGGCCACCAAGATCCATCTATGAGTTCATCTAAGCAACGAGTAACGGAGAGAGTTTGCATCTACATACCACTTGTAGATCGCGCGGTGAAGCTTGCAAGGTGATGATGGAGTCGCATCTAACGTGATTCAGATCACCGATGCCAAGTGCTGAACGGACAGCACCTCCGCTCAACACACGACGGGACGAGCGACGCCTCCTCCTCTTGATCCAGCAAGGGGAAGGAGAGGTTGAGGAAGACAGCCCACCCGCAAAGACGACGGGGTGATGATGGTGGAGAAGCGATCTCGGCTGTGGCTTCACTGAGCTCTACTGGAGGAGGAGATGTGTTGGGAGGGAGGGCTGCGCCTTGGGAGTTGTGTACAGCCCTCCCTCCCCCTTTATATAGGCACTGTAGGCTGCCCCGGAGATCCAATCTGTGGGGCGGCGCCAAGGGGTGGAGTTTCGCTGGGCGCTTCACCCCTAGGGTTTCAACCCTAGGCGTAGGGTGGACCCTAGGCGACCAGCCCCTTGTGGGCTGGTTCCTTCCTTCAGCCCATGGGCCCTCCGAGGTGGCCCCACCCGTGGACCTCGATCTTCTTCCGTGGTCCCGCATTTTACCGAAACCCCAAACTTTCCCGATGGTCAAACACCACTTCCTATATTATTCTTTACCGACCTTCCTGAACTCCTCGTGACGTCCGGATCTCATCCGACTCAACAACATTCGTGGTCACATACTTGACTTTACTAACCCTAGCGCCACCGAACCTTATGTGTAGACCTCGGGTTCGGGAGACACGCAGACATGACCGACGCACTGGCAATAACCAACAGCGGGTCCGATATCCATGTTGGCTCCTACATGCTCCTCGATGATTTCATCGGTTGAACCACGATGTCGAGGATTCGATCAAACCCCGTATGCAATTCCTTTGTCAATCGGTATCGCATTTGCCCGAGACTCGATCGTATCCCAATACCTTGTTCGGGCCTCAGCATTCGCAAGTCACTTTACTCTGCATCAGAATGCATGATCCCGTACAACACCTTGGTCACATTGAGCTCATTATGATGATGCATTACCGAAAGTGGGCCCAGAGATACCATAACGGAGTGACAAATCCCAGCCTCGATCCGTGTCAACCCAATGTATATTCTCGAGATACCGTAATGCACCTTTATAGTCACCCATTTACGCTAGACGCTTGATACACCCAAGGCACTCCGGTAACCGGAGTTACACGATCTCATGGTCAAGGAATAGATACTTGACATTGGCAAAGCTTCTAGCAAACTAACTATCCGATCTTTTATGCTATGCTTATGATTGTCTTGTCCATCACATCATTCTCCTAATGATGTGATCCCGTTATCAACCATATCCAATGTCCATAGTCGGAAACCATGACTATCTATTGATCACAACGAGCTAGTCAACTAGAGGCTCACTAGGGACTCATTGGGTCTAAGTGTTCACACGGTATTACGATTTCCTAATAATACATTTATAGCATGAACAAAAGACAATTATCATGAACATTGAAATATAATAATCTTTTATTATTGCCTCTAGGCATATTTCCAACATGATTGTAGATAGATGGCTCGCGTTGTTGTTCGCTGAATTTTAATGCTGCCTTGAGAAAGCAAAGTTGAAAGATGATGGTAGTAATTACACGGACGGGTCCAACTCGAGGATTATCCTCATTGCTGATAGAAGAGTTACGCCCCGATGCACCGCTAGGTGCCGCCCGCCGATGTAACCGACTTACGCTAGAACTCGCCGCGAGAGCAAAGCTGATGACTACTCTATAGTTCAGTGTGCTATGCTTTACGGCTTAGAACCGACTTCAACGACGCTTTTGAACGCCATGGAGCATATGAGATGTTCCAGAGTTGAAGTTGATATTCCAAATGTAATGCCCGATTGAGAGATATGAAGTTCCAATAAGTTCTATAGCTGCAAGATGGAGGAGAATAGTTCCACAAGGAGCACATACTCGTAATGTCCGTATTACAATCACTTGACACAACGGGAGTTAATCTTCCATGATTGTGTCATTGATGTAATTCTTCAATCACCGCCACCAAGCTACAAAGGCTTTGTGATGAACTATAATATGCAAGGGTTAGTAAAGACTATACCGAGCTCTTCGCAATGCTAAAAGCCGCGGAGGTAGAAATCAAGAAGGAGCATCAAGTGTTGATGGTCAATAAGATCACTAGTTTCAAGAAGAAAGGCAAAGGGAAGAAGAAGGAACTTCAAGAACAGAAGCGTTGTCGTCAGAGAAGAAACCCAAGTCCGACCCAAACCTGAAACCGAGTGCTTCTATCGCAAGCGTGATCGGTCATCGAAGCGAACTGCCCCAAGTATTTGGCGGATAAGAAGGATGGCAAGGTGAACAAAGGTATATGTGATATACATGTTATTGATGTGTACCTTACTAGAGCTCGCAGAGTACCGGTATTTGATACGGTTCTGCTATTTGCAACTCAAACAGGACTACGGATTGCTTAACACCGCAAAGGACGAGGTGATGATGCTGGGAAATGGTTCCAAAGTCGATGTGATCGGGTCGGCACGCTTACCTCTACATCTACCTTCGGGATTAGTTTTAGACCTAAATAATTGTTATTTGGTGCTCGTGATTGAGCATGAACATTATATCTCGATCTTGTTTGATGCGAGACGGATATTCATTTAAATCGAGAATAATGGTTGTTCTATTTATATGAGTAATATCTTTTATGGTCATGCACCCTTGAAGAGTGGTCTATTTTTGATGAATCTTTATAGTAGTGATACACATATTCATAATGTTGAAGCCAAAAGATGCAGAGTTGATAATGATAGTGCAACTTATTTGTGGCATCGCCGCTTAGGTCATATCGGTGTAAAGCGATGAAGAAACTCCATACTATGGACTTTTGGAGTCACTTGATTATGAATCACTTGGCACTTATGTAACCGGCCTCATGGGCAAGATGACTAGAACCCGCTCCGGTACTATGGAGAGAGCAACATTTGTTGGAAATCATACATGTATGTATGTGGTCCATGAATGTTGAGGCTCGTATGATATCGTTATTTGCTCACTAGATGATTTAAGCGATATGGGTATATCTACTTAATGAAACATAAGTCTGAAACATTTGAAAAGTTCAAAGAATTTCAGAGTGAAGTTGAAAATCATCGTAATAAGAAAATTAAATTTCTACGATCTGATCGTGGAGGTGAATATTTGAGTTACAAGTTTGGTCTACATTTGAAACAATGCGGAATAGTTTCGAACTCACGCCATTCTAACACCACAACAGAATGGTGTGTCCGAGCATCGTAATCGCACTTTGCTAGATATGGTGCGATCTATGATGTCTCTACAGATTTACCGCTATCGCTTTGGGGTTATGCTTTGAGACGGCCGATTCACACCGAATAGAACACCATCAAATCCGCTGAGACGACACCTTATGAACTATGGTTTAGCAAGAAACCAAAGTTGTCGCTTTCTTAAAGTTTGGGGATGCGATGCTATGTGAAAAGCTTCAACCCGATAAGCTCGAACCCAAATCGGAGAAATGTGTCTTCAGGATACCCAAAGGAAAGAGTGGGTACACCTTCTATCACAGATCCAAGGCAAGACATTTGTTGTTAAGAATGGATCCTTTCTAGAGAAGGAGTTTCTCAAAGAAGTGAGGAGGAAATTAGAACTTGATGAGGTAATTGTACCTCTCCCTTACTTGAAAGTAGTTTGTCGTAAACCGGCTTCGAGACATCTACACCAAATAGTGAGGAAGTTGATGATATTGATCATGAAACTTCAGATCAAGTTACTACGTAACCTCAGATCAACCAGAGTAAGATCCCACCGAGTGGTACGGTAATCCTGTCTCGAAGTCATGCTACTAGATCATGATGAACCTACTAACTATGAAGAAGCGAGTGGTGATTCCACAAAATGGCTTGAGGCCATGAAATCTGAGATGGGATCCACGTATGAAAACAAAGTATGGATTCTTTGGTCGACTTGCCCGAGGGTCGGCAAGCAATAGAAAACAAGTGGATCTTCAAGAAGAAGACCGACGCCGACGGTAATGTTACATCGTTCATTAAAGCTCGACTTGTCGCAAAGGGTTTTCGAAGTTCAGGGATTGACTACGATGAGACCTTCTCACCCGTAGCGATGCTTAAGTCCGTCCGAATCATGTTTGCAATTGCCGTGATTTTATGATTATGAAATTTGGCAAATGGATGTAAAGACTGATTCCCGAATGGATCGAAGAAGAGTTGTATATGATGCAACCAAGGTTTTATCGATCCAAAGGAGCTAACAAAGTATGCAAGCTCCAATGATCCATTTATGGACTGGTGCAAGCATCTCGAGTTGAATAAACGCTTTGATAGTGTGATCAAAGATTTGGGTTCATATGCACTTTGGAGAAGCCTCGATTTACAAGAAAGGAGTGGGAGCTCAGAGCATTTCGATATTATATGTAGATGACATATTACTGGTTTGGGCAAGAAAATGGACTTCCTTGTCATGAGGCTTGACAGGTCAAATGGCATGAGAAAATAAGATGTTCCACCAAGATTGAGTTTTATTTGGGCAAAGTTGCCAATGCAACTTTGGTAAACCCTATAAATCAATGTAAATGGCTTTCCAAGATTTAGCACGTGCAAATATATTCTCCTTGATGCACCACTTTGTGTAGTGGCCACATTTGGTCATGTGATCATTCTCACAAAAGTTGGAATCAAGGAGAGAAAGTTAGTAATGTAGAGTTGTTCAAATTTGATTCTCGGCCGAGAGGGTTTTGGGGCACTTTGATAAATATAACTTGTTCTCCAACTTGTGCCACTTGGTCTAGATGAATAATTAGACCATTTGAGAATGTTCACAAGGTTTGCGGATATTTGGAAATGTTTGGCAATGTAAAGTTGCTCAACCTTCAAAATGGACAGAAATTGTTTTGAGGGTATTTGATGATGTTATCTTGTTCTCCAAGACATGAGACGTGGCAAGATCACCAAATATGTCATATGTAACATGCTAGAATTTTCTTGGAATTTTTGGAGAATATTTCCTTTGTAAATATTTCAAAAGCTTGAAATATCCAGAAAGGGTTTTTGAGGGATTTGACCAATACTTTGAACATGACCATGTGTTGAAACTCTTATATATGGACAATATGTGTCCACTGAGTTTCCCTGATTTTTGTCAAATATTTTTAAAACAATAAAATAATTTTTCCCTATTAAAGACCATT
This sequence comes from Aegilops speltoides, assembly GCA_021437245.1. Classification (NCBI taxonomy): domain Eukaryota; kingdom Viridiplantae; phylum Streptophyta; class Magnoliopsida; order Poales; family Poaceae; genus Aegilops; species Aegilops speltoides. Next base: position 16,206 of record JAHHZJ010008090.1, on the reverse strand, counting down.
TCTGGCCTTAAGAAAAGATTTTAAATAAAATAGGAAAATAACTTCTAAATATATATATTTTGTGGTTTCGGGTACCCTATATCTAATAGGAGCCAAATATATTTTTAGAAAGATTTTACTGCCTTAATTAAGTACTCTGTGCAAGGCAAACCTCAATTCAGGGTTTTGAAAAACTAATTTTAGAAAATACTTTTTTTGCCAAATCATTTTTGTAAGAAAATATTTTTATGTCCTATACACATGGCATGATCATTGGTTCAAGAGTTTGGAGCAAGGAGATGAAGTATAGGAGTTGGAGGATTTATTTGATTTTTAGAGCACTTGCAAACAAAGAATAACCATTCAATCAAAGCAAAGACAAAACACTCAAAAGTTTTTGTCAAACCACATTTTAGCATTATTTATTGACTTAAGTGTTGTGGCATGAAAATCAGTGGTGTGACACTCAGCAAGGTCAAGACGCTGCCTTGGTCCCGGCAGGGGCTTGCTTCTCCCCATCGGAGGCCGACGCTGCCCAGCTTCAATGGGCGCCGGACGGAGGCGAAGAGCGGGCCTGGCTAGAAGCTATTCCAGCGCCCGACCACTCCAAAGTAGGGTCCGCTGGCTCAAGATCCTCCCAAGAATCGCCTCAGTTCACATGTGCCCTGTCTGTGTCGATGGCAGAGGGATCAAGAGACGGGATCCTATGGAATAGGCGAGAGAGGACGGCAGCAGATCATGGCTTGGGAGGAAGGTCCTCGGCCTTGACACCTCAAGGACAAAGGCTAAGCCGCAGTACCTCCAGTCAGTGGGCCACACGCAATGACTCTCACCGAGTGTCCTTGCTGGGCTCACGGGACGATCAAGGTGGGAGGCACGAGCCCCGCTGCCTCCTTTCCTCATGGGACGAGGGTAAGGCCCTCGCGATTTAATCCTGCCTCTGCCAGGCCGCAGGCTCCTTTCAACCTTTTTTGCTGCAGCTTGCCGCCTGGCCAAAAGAATGCAGCGCCAAGCCTTGGCGGCGTAAACAAAGCAAAGCGCGGATCGAGCACTTACGGTCGCCGTCAGGACTCCAAGCCTCCTCGCCAAACTCAAAGCCCAAGAGCCTACAATTGGATCGGCTTAGGAGGCCCGGAGGCGTATATGGCCGGAGGGCCAGAGCTGCCTCGACCGCCTTTTGGGAGAACCAGCCCCAACCTGCCATTCCTGACCAAGGAGAATCCTCCTCTCGCCTGGCACCAGCCTCATCATTGTCCGGGCATGGAGCGGAGGGCGCGACCCGCGCCGAGGGAAGGACTCCTCCGACTCGCCACGCCTCGAGTCAAACTCTTCCTCCTCTTCCTCTCCTCACCTCACTGGAGTCACCGGAGGACACGCTCATGTCGCCAACGCCAGATCCCTCGGGAGCTTTTATGGCACCAGCCCCTCACCGCTGAAGGTGGGCATGGCGCTCACCACCGCCTCCCAGTCGCTGGAACAGGGGGACGGAGCGCTCACTGGCTCGCCACGCCTCCCCACTCAAGGAATGGAGAACTGCGGACTGATCTTCGCTTGGCTAGGGCCTCAGAGCGAGGCGGGGCGGCACTAGCTTCCCAAGCCTCCACAATGGGAGTGAGTGCTCCCGAGTGGAGCTACCCGTGCTCCAGAACTCCCTCAGAGCGTGAGGCCCCGGTCAGCCTCACGCCTCAAGCCAGCTGCCCTCCGTCTGCTTCATCTCTCTTCAGCACCGCCTCGCATGAGGGTCGACAAGCCCGCAGCGAGACGATGCATCGACGGCCTTGGGCTGCCCTCAGAGGCAGCACCACTGGGGGTGGAGGAGCCCGACATCCACCATAACCCACTTGCCCGAAGCCTTCGATCCTCTTCCCTGTGCTTCAAGATGGCATTGGAGTTGAGTATATGCAAGCTCACAAGCAATGCGTGTGATATGGGTGAAGGAAATATGCCCTAGAGGCAATAATAGTTATTATTTATTTCCTTATTTCATGATAAATGTTTATCATTCATGCTAGAATTGTATTAACTTAAAACATGATACATGTGTGAATGCATAGACAAACAATATGTCACTAGTATGCCTCTACTAGACTAGCTTGTTAATCAAAGATGGTTATGTTTCCTAACCATGAACAAAGAGTTGTTATTTGATTATCAAGGTCACATCATTAGTTGAATGATCTGATTGACATGACCCATTCCATTAGCTTAGCACACGCATCGCTTAGTATGTTGCTACTGCTTTTATCCATGACTTATACATGTTCCTATAACTATGAGATTATGCAACTCCTGCTTACCGGAGGAACACTTTGGTACTACCAAACGCCACAACGAATCGGGTGATTATAAAGGAGTACTACAGTGTGTTCCAAAGGCAGATGTTGGGTTGGCGATTTCGAGATTAGGTTTTGTCACTCCGATTGTCTGAGAGGTATCTCTGCTCCTCTCGGTAATACACATCACTTAAGCCTTGCAAGCATTACAACTAATGAGTTAGCTGTGAGATGATGTATTACGGAACGAGTAAAGAGACTTGCCGGTAATGAGATTGAACTAGGTATTGATACCGATGATCTAATCTCGGCAAGTAACATATCGATGACAAAGGGAACAACGATGTTGTTATGCGCGTCCCGACCGAGCAAAGATCTTCAGAGAATATGTAGGGATTTAATATGGGCATCCAGGTCCCGCTATTGGTTATTGACCGAGACGTGTCTCGGTCATGTTCACATTGTTCTCGAACCGTAGGGTCCGTGACGCTTAAGGTTTCGGCGATGCTTATATTATGAGTTTGTGTATTTTGATGTACCGAAGAAATTCGAGTCCCTGATGTGATCACGACATGACGAGGAGTCTCAAATGGTCGAGACATAAAGATTGATATATTGAAGCCTATATTTGGAGTTCGGAATGGTTCTGGGTGAAATCGATTTTACCGAACACCGGGGTTACCGAACCCTCCCGGGGTTATTGGGCCTAGTGGGCCATGACGGAGAAGAGGAAGGGCCGTGCCAGGCAGGCGCGCCGCCTCCCCTAGTCCCAATAGGACAGGAGAGGGGGCGCTCTTCCCTCTTCTCTCTCCCCCAATCCTAATCCAACTAGGAGGGGGAGTCCTACTCCCGGGAGTAGGACCTCCGCGCGCTTCCTCCAAGGGCCGGCCGCACTTCCTTGCTCTCTTTATATACGGGCCAGGGGGTACCTTAGAACACACAAGTTGATCTACTGGATCGTTTCTTTAGCCGCAAGCACCCCCTCCACCATATTCCACCTTGGTCATATCGCCGCAAAGCTTAAGCGAAGCCCGCGCCGGTAGAACATCAAGATCGCTACCACGCCGTCAGGCCGACGGAATTCTCCTCCCCGCTTCTACATCGATTGGAGCCCGAGGAGCGCCATCGAGCTGACGCAGTCAAGAACTCGAGCGCCGGAGTAACGGCGCTTAGATCGGTTGATCGCGAGGAGATCGTACGACTACTTCCTCTACGCCGTGATCGCTTCCGCTTCGGTCCACGAGGGTACGAGACAACACTCTCCTCTCGCTGCTATGCATCACCATGATCTTGCATGTGCGAGGAAATTTTGAAATTACTACGCTCCCTCAACAAAGGGTATCAGAGCCTCAGGTTTTTATGGTTTGATGTTTTGCACGAGTAGAACACAAGTGAGTTGTGGGCGATACAAGTCATACTACCTACCAGAAGTCATGTCATACTTTTGTCTCAGCGGTATTGTGAGATGAAGTTGCCCGACCGACATTACGCAGACGCTTACGCCGAGACTGGTTTCACCGCCACAGCACTCACTCGCTTAAAGGTGACCCAAGGGTGTCTCTTTCTCTCACTTTAGTTGAACCGAGTGTGATACGCCCGGTCCTTGAGAAGGTTAAACGGAGTCTATTTGACTAAGTATCGCTGTGGTTTTGATGCGTAGGTGAGATTGGTTCTTGCTTAAGCCCGTAGCAGTACCACGTAAAATTTGCAACAACAAAGTAGAGGACGCCTAACTTGTTTTTTGCAGGCATGTTGTGATGTGATATGGTCAAGACGTGATGCTATATTTTATTGTATGAGATGATCATGTTTTGTAACCGGTTATCGGCATCGGCAGGAGCCATATGGTTGTCGCTTATTGTATGAATTGCAACGCTCGTAATTGCTTTTACTTTATCACTAAGCGGTAGCGATAGTCGAGAAGCAATAGGTGCGAAACAACGATACGATGCTACGATGGAGATCAAGGTGTCGCGCCGATTTACGTGATCACGATGCAAGCTTCGAGATGGAGATCACAAGCACAAGATGATGATGGCCATATCATATCACTTATATTGATTGCATGTGATGTTTATCCTTTATGCATCTTATCTCGCTTGATTAAACGGTAGCATTTTAAGATGATCTCTCACTAAAATTATCAAGTAGTGTTCTCTCTGAGTATGCACTGCTACAAAGTTCGTCGTGTCGAGACACCACGTGATGATCGGGTGTGATAAGCTCTACGTCCATCTATAACGGTGCAAGCCAGTTTTGCACACGCAGAATACTCAAAGTTATACTGACCTAGCATATGCGAGATATGGCCTTTGGAACACGGAGACCTAAAAGGTCGAGCGTGAATCATATAGTAGATATGATCAACATAAGATGTTCACTATTGAAAACTACTCCATCTCACGTGGATGATCGGTTATGGTTTAGTTGATTTGATCACGCGGATCACTTAGATGACTAGAGAGATGTCTGCCTAAGTGGGAGTTCTTTAGTAATATGATTAATTGAACTTAAATTTATCATGAACTTAGTACCGATAGTATCTTGCTTGTCTATGTTTGATTTGTTGGGGAACGCTAAAAATTAAAATTTTTCCTACTACATTTCACCAAGATCCATCTATGAGTTCATCTAAGCAACGAGTAACGGAGAGAGTTTGCATCTACATACCACTTGTAGATCGCGCAATGAAGCTTGCAAGGTGATAATGGAGTCAGACTCGAACGTGATTCAGATCACCGATGCCAAGTGTCGAACGGACAGCACCTCCTCGCTACTCAACACACGCACGGGAAGCGACGCCTCCTCCTTCTTGATCCAGCAAGGGGAAGGAGAGGTTGAGGAAGACAGCTCCACCGCAAAGACGACGGCGTGATGATGGTGGAGAAGCAAGATCTGGCTGTGGCTTCACGAGTCTCCCCACGGAGGAGGAGATGTGTTGGGAGGGAGGGCTGCGCTTGGGAGTTGTGTACAGCAGCCCCTCCTCCCCTTTATATAGGCACCTCAGTAGCTGCCCCGGAGATCCAATCTCCAGGGGGCGGCGGCCAAGGGGGGTGGAGGCCCTGCCAAGTCAGGGCTTCCCCACCCCTAGGGTTTCAAACCCAGGCGCAGGGGTGGACCCTAGGGGTGCACCAGCCCCTTGTGGGCTGGTTCCTTCCTTCAGCCCATGGGGCCTCCTCCTAGGTGACCACCGGTGGACCTCGACCTTCCGTGGTCCCTGATTTTACCGAAACCCCAAACTTTCCCGGCGGTCAAACACCACTCTATATATTATTCTTTACCTCCGACCCTTCCGAACTCCTCGTGACGCCCGGGATCTCATCCGACTCCAACAACATTCGTGGTCACATACTTGACTTCCTACTAACCCTAAAGGCCACCGAACCTTATGTGTAGACCCTACGGGTTCGGAGACACGCAGACATGACCGACCGACGACTCGGCAATAACCAACAGCGGGTCCGATATCCATGTTGGCTCCTACATGCTCCTCGATGATTTCATCTCCTGAACCACGATGTCGAGGATTCGATCAAACCCTCGTGATGCAATTCCTTTGTCAATCGGTACACGTTATTTCGCCCGAGACTCGATCGCCGGTATCCCAATACCTTGTTCACCTCGCTACTCAGCAAGTCACTTTACTCGATCGTAATGCATGATCCTGCCGCCAACACCTTGGTCACATTGAGCTCATTATGATGATGCATTACCGAAAAGGGCCCAGAGATACCTCTCCACATACGGAGTGACAAATCGGGCCTCGATCCGCGTCAACCCAACAGATACTTTCGAGATACCTGTAATGCACCTTTATAGTCACCCATTTACGCCAGCGACGCTTGATACACCCAAGGCACTCCTACGGTAACCGGAGTTACACTCATCTCATGGTCGAAGGAATAGATACTTGACATTGGCAAAGCTTCTAGCAAACGAACTATCCGATCTTTTATGCTATGCTTATGATTGTCTTGTCCATCACATCATTCTCCTAATGATGTGATCCCGTTATCAACGACATCCAATGTCCATAGTCGTGAAACCATGACTATCTATTGATCACAACGAGCTAGTCAACTAGAGGCTCACTAGGGACCTCATTGGGTCTAAGTGTTCACACGCGTATTACGATTCGGTCGATAATACATTTATAGCATGAACAAAAGACAATTATCATGAACATTGAAATATAATAACTTTATTATTGCCTCTAGGCATATTTCCAATAGTCTCCCACTTGCACTAGAGTCACCAATCTAGTTACATTGTGATGAATCTAACACCCATAGAGTTCAAGTGGATCACTGTTTTGCACGCGAGAGAGGTTTAGTCAACGGATCCAATATATTCGTATCCATGTGCACTTTGCAAATATCTATGTCCCCATCTTGAACATTTTCACGGATGGAGTTGAAACGACGCTTGATGTGCCTGGTCTTCTTGTGAAACCTGGCCCTTGGCAAGGGCAATAGCTCCAAAGGTTGTCACAGAAGAGTTTGATCGCCCCGACGCATTGGGTATGACTCTAGGTCGGTGATGAACTCCTTCACCCAAATCGCTCATGCGCCCTCCCGAGGCTGCCATGTACCGCTCACACGAGATCCCGCCACGACGCTTCGCTTAAAGCCGCATCCAGCTTACTGCTTCCACCATTCAACATATACACGATCCGGGTTTGTGACTTAGAGTCATCCAAATCCTCGGGTTCAAGCTACGCCGACGAACCTTTACTTATTTGCCTTCTCTTCCTCCATAAACGAGAAACATGTCCTTTGTCCTTTCGTGTACTTCAGATATTCTTGATCGCTGCCCATGTTCTTGCCGGGTTACTTTGGTATCTTGCAACCAAACTTACGGCAAGGTTTACATCGGGTCTCACAAGATGGCATACATAATAGATCCTATGGCTGAAGCATAGGGATGACACTCATCTCTTCTTTATCTTCGTCAGTGGTCGCGACTGAGCCGAGCCGGCCACACCTTGTAACATAAAAGTGCTTGAACCCTTTCTGACAAGGTATCCATTTTGAACCCTCTTCTATCTCTATAGATCTTGATGCCAGCTTCTCCAAGGTCCTTCATTGAAAAACACTTGTTCAAGTAGGCTTTAATGTTGTCCAGAAGTTTTGTATCATTTCCCATCAAGAGTATGTCATCTACATATAACAGAGAAATGCTACAGCTCCCACTCACTTTCTTGTAAACGCAGCTTCTCCATAAGTCTCCAGATAAACCCAAACGCTGATCATCTCATCAAAGTTAATGTTCCAACTCTCGATATGCTTGCACCAGTTCATAAATGGATCGGAGCTTGCATACTTTGTTAGCACTCGAGGATCGACAAAACCTTCTGGCCACATCATATACAGCTTCTTCCTTAAGATGTCCATTAAGGAATGCCGTTTTTGACGCCCATCTCGTTATATCATCATAGTATGCGCAATTGCTAACATGATTCGGACGACTTAAGCTTCGCCATGGAGAGAATGTCTCGTCAGAGTCAATCCTTGAACTTGTCGATAACCCTTAGTGACAAGTCGAGCTTTATAGATGGTAACATTACCATCCGCTGCCCTCTCCTTCTTTAAAATCCATTTATTTTCTATCGCCGCCGATCATCGGGCAAGTAAGTTCAAAGTCCATACTTTGTTTTCATACATGGATTCTATCTCGATTTCATGGCTCTCGCCATTTGTTGGAATCCGCCCGCCATTGCTTCTTCATAGTTCAAGGTTCATTGTTGTTCAGCAACATGATTTCCATGACAGGTTGCCTGCGTCACTGCGCGGAACGTGTCCTCGACCTCCAAGTTCGAAGAGTCACTTGATCCGCAGTACCTTGATCATCATCAACGCTTTCCTTCTTCTGGTGTGGCATCACAGAACGGTTTCCGCGCTGCACCACTTTCCCGCTCGAGAGGTAGTACTTCATCGAAGTTCTACTTTCCTCCCACTTTCTTTTTCTCGAGAGAAACTTTTCTCCGTAAAGCATCCGTCTTGGCAACAAAGATCTTGCCTTCGGATCTTAAGTAGAAGGTAATTCGACAGCTTCCTTAGGGTATCCTATGAATACAAGATTTTCCGACTTGGGTTCGAAGTTTTCAGTTGAAGTTTCTGACATAAGCATCGTGATCCCCAAACTTTTAGAAACGACAGCTTAGGTTTCTTCCCAAACCATAATTCATACGGTGTCGCCTCAACGGATTTAGACGGTGCCCTATTTAAAGTGAATGTAGCTGTCTCTAGAGCCCCAAAATGATAGCGTAAATGACATCATAGACCGCATTATCCAATAGAGTGCGACATGACGCTCGACACCGTTTCACCGAGGTGTTCCAGCGGCGTGAGTTGTGAAACCATTCCACATTTTCTAAGTGTGTACCAAATTCGGACTTACTTCCACGATCCGATCGTAGAGAACTTTATCTACGGTCACGTTGATTCTTACTTCACCTGAAATTCCTTGAACTTTTCAAAGGTCTCGATTTGTGTTTCATTAAGCAGATATACCCATATCTACTCAAGTCGCCGCGAGAGTGAGAACATAACGATATCCTCCATGCGAGCCTCAACGCCATTGGACCGCACACATCAGTATGTATGATTTCCAACAAGTTGGTTGCTCGCCCATTGTTCCGGAGAACGGAGTCTTGGTCATTTTGCTTAAGAGGCAAGGTTCGCATGTGTCAAACGATTCATAATCAAGAGACTCTAAAGTCCATCAGCATGAAGTTTCTTCATGCGCTGACACCAATGTGACCTAATGGCGCGCCACAAGTATGTGGACTATCACTATCAATCTTTACATCTTTTGGCATCCACACTATGAACATGTGTAATATTACGCCGAGATTCATCAAGAATAAACCATTGACCATCTGAGCATGACCATAAAACATATCTCATATAAATCGAATAACCATTATTCTCAGACTTAAATGAGTAGCCATCTCAGATCAAACGAGATCCAGATACAATGTTCATGCTCAAACTTGGCACTAAATAACAATTATTGAGGTTTAAAACTAATCCCAGAAAGTAGAGGCAATGACGGGCGACATCATCACATCGACCGAACCATTCCTCGACGCCAAGATCGTTACCTCGCCCTTCGCCGCCTGCTATTCCGCAGCCCCGCTGTGAGTTACATATGTGAGCAACGGCACCGGTATCAAATACCTAGGAGTTACTACGAGTACCGTAAGGTACACATCAATTATATGTATATCAAATATACCTTGGTGTTGCCGGCCTTCTTATCCGCTTAAGTATTTGGGGCAATTCCCGCCTCCAAAGCTTCCTTGCAATAAAAGCACCACCCTCGTGCTTGGGTCCATTCTTTTGACTTCTTCCCGCATCAAGCTTAATGGGCGCTGCAACATCTTTGCCGCCCTTCTTGAAGTTCTTTTCTACCCTTGCCCTTCTTGAACTTAGTGGTCTTATTGACCATCAACACTTGATGTTCTTCTTGATTTCAGCCTCGCTGACTTTAGCATCGAGAACACTTCAGAATGGTCTTTACCATCCTGATGATTGTAGTTCATCACAAAGCTCTTGTAGCTTGGTGGAGCGATCGGAGGATTCTCACAATGACCGCCCTATCCGGGAGGTTAATGTTCAACTGGTCATACGTATGCGGCAACCCGTATACATCTTCAGATGTGTTCATCGACAGTAACTGTTCCTCCATCTTACAACGTAGAACTTGTCGGAGACATCATATTCTCAACCCGCATGAGCTTGGAAAACTAGTTTCACTTCAACCATCTCATATGCTCCGTGATGCTCAAACGCTTTTGGAGCCCCCTTTTAAGTCTGTAAAGCATGCCGTGACCGAACGAGGGAGTAATCATCAAGACGAAGTTTGCTAAGCTGCTCATAACGCCTTGGTTCTCTCGACGGAGCGGCACCTAGCAGTCCTTCTAGGACATATTGCTTCTCGCAGCTATGAGGATGATCTCGTGTTCCGACCCATTCCGATAGTTGCTGCCATCATCTTTCGCCTTGGTTTTCTAGAACGCTGCTGGTTCATGTTGACATTAGCGCTGCCATTGATCTACAAGACATATTTGCAAAGGTTTTAGACTAAGTTCATGATAATAAAGTTCTAATCAAAATTATGAACTCCCACTTAGATTAGACATCCTCTAGTCATCTATGTTACACATCCGAGTCGACTAGCTCGCGGTCCGATCATCACGGAGACGGACTAGTCATCATCGGTGAACATCTTCATGTTGATCGATCTTCCATACGACTGGTTCGACCTTTCGTCTCCGTGTTCCGAGGCCGTTCCGCATGCTAGGCTCGCCGTTAACCCTAAGTGTTTCGCCAGTAAACCTGCCTACAACCTGTATGTGAACGTATGATCCATCACACCCGATCATCACGGTGCTTAGAAATCATTTAACCGTAGCAACGGTGCACGCTAGGGGAGAACACTTTTGAAATTTTATAAGGGATCATCTTATTTACTACCGTCCGCCCCTAAGTAAACAAGATGCATAAACATAATAAACATCACATGCAATTATATAGTTGTGACATGATATGGCCAATATCATCAAGCTCCATTGATCTCCATCTTCGCTCCATGATCATCTTTGTCACCGCTTGACACCATGATCTCATCATCATGATCTCCATCATCGTGTCTTCATGAAGTTGAACACGCCAACTACTACTTCTACTTCTATGACTAACGCGCTTAGCAATGAAGTAAAAAGTAGTTTACATGGCGCTCTTCAATGACACGCAGGTCATACAAAAATAAGACAACTCCTATGGCTCCTCGCCGTTGTCATACCTCATCGACATGCAAGTCGTGAATCCTATTACAAGAACATGATCTCATACATCACAATTCAACATTCATCACAACTTCTCGCCATATCACATCACATGATCAATCGCGCAAAACAAGTTAGACGCCCCTCTAGTTGTTGTTGCATCTTTTACGTGGGCTGCGATTGGGTTCTAGCAAGAACGCTTACTCTTACCTAATCACCACAACGTGATTTTGTCAACTTCTATTTACCCTTCATAAGGGCCCTGTTTCATCGATTCCGCCCAACTAAAGTGGAGAGACAGACACCCGCCAGCCACCTTATGCAACTAGTGCATGTCAATCGGTGGAACCGGTCTCACGAAGCGTGACGTAAGGTTGGTCCGGCCGCCTATCCCACAATACCGCTGAGCAAGAAAAGACTAGTAGAGGCAAGTAAGATGACAAGATCAACCACAACAAATTGTGTTCTACACTGCATTAGAGAACTCACGATGTACCTAGCTCATGATGCCACTGCTGGGGGAACGCGTGCAATTAAAATTAAAATTTTTCCTACGGCTTCACCAAGATCCATCTATGAGTTCATCTAACAACGAAAATCTGGAGAGAGTTTGCATCTACATACCACTTGTAGATCGCGGCATGAAGCCAAAGGTGATGATGGAGTCGCATCAACGTGATTCGGATCACCGATGCCAAGTGCTGAACGGACAGCACCTCCGCTGCTCAACACACGTGACGACGAGCGACTGCCTCCGCCTCTTGATCCAAAGAAGGGGAAGGAGAGGTTGAGGAAGACAGCCCACCGCAAAGCACGACGGGCAGTGATGATGGTGAGCAAGATCTCGGCTGTGGCTTCACTGAGCTCACGGAGGAGGAGAGATGTTGGGAGGGAGGGGCTGCGCCTGGGAGTTGTGCAGCAGCCCTCCCTCCCCCTTATAGGGCACTGGTGGGCTGCCTGAGATCCAATCAGGGGCGGCCAAGGGGGTGGAGGTTTCGTCTGTTGGGCGCTTCACCCCTAGGGTTTCAACCTAGGCTAGGGGTGACCTGGGGGCGACCAGCCCCCGGCTGGTTCCTCCCTCTCAGCCCATGGGCCTCCCGATAGGTGGGCCCCACCCGGTGACCTCGATTCTTCCCGGTGGTCCCAGATTACCGAAACCCCAAACTTTCCCTGATGGTCAAACACCACTTCCTATATATTATTCTCTTACCTCCGACCCTTCCTGAACTCCTCGTGACGTCCGGATCTCATCCGGACTCAACAACACTGGTGGTCACATACTTGACTTCCTACTAACCCTAGCGCCACCGAACCTTATGTGTAGACCTCGGGTTCGAGAGACACGCAGACATGACCGAGACGACTCGGCAATAACCAACAGCGGGTCTGATATCCATGTTGGCTTCTACATGCTCCTCGATGATTTCATCGGGTTGAACCACGATGTCGAGGATTCGACCAAACCTCGTATGCAATTCCTTTGTCAATCCAGACAAGCATTTGCCCGAGACTCGATCGCTGGTATCCCAATACCTTGTTCGGGCCTCAAGCATTCGGCAAGTCACTTTACTCTGCATCTGTAATGCATGATCCCGTGGCCAACACCTTGGTCACATTGAGCTCATTATGATGATGCATTACCGAAAGTGGGCCCAGATACCTCTCCACATAATGGAGTGACAAATCCCAGCCTCGATCCGTGTCAACCCAATGTATACTTTCGAGATAATGTAATGCACCTTTATAGTCACCCATTTACGCTAGACGCTTTGATACACCCAAGGCACTCCTCCTACGTAACCGGAGTTACACGATCTCATGGTCGAAGGAATAGATACTTGACATTGGCAAAGCTTCTAGCAAACGAACTATCCGATCTTTTATGCTATGCTTATGATTGTCTTGTCCATCACATCATTCTCCTAATGATGTGATCCCGTTATCAACGACATCCAATGTCCATAGTCGGAAACCATGACTATCTATTGATCACAACGAGCTAGTCAACTAGAGGCTCACTAGGGACCCATTGGGTCTAAGTGTTCACACGGTATTACGATTTCCTAATAATACATTTATAGCATGAACAAAAGACAATTATCATGAACATTGAAATATAATAATCCTTTTATTATTGCCTCTAGGGCATATTTCCAACATGATTGTAGATAGATGGCTCGTGCTGTTGTTCCGTTGAATTTTAATGCGCCCTTGAGAAAGCAAAGTTGAAAGATGATGGTAGTAATTACACGATCGGGTCCGAACTCGAGGATTATCCTCATTGCTGCATAGAAGAGTTACGCCCCGATGCACCGCTAGGTGCCGTGCCTGGCCGATGCAACCGACTTACGCTAAGAACTCGTCGCGAGAGCAAAGCCGATGACTACTCTATAGTTCAGTGTGCTATGCTTTACGGCTTAGAATCGGACTTCAACGACGCTTTGAAACGCTATGGAGCATATGAGATGTTCCAGAGTTGAAGTTGATATTCCAAATGTAATGCCCGATTGAGAGATATGAAGTTCCAATAAGTTCTATAGCTGCAAGATGGAGGAGAATAGTTCGTCAAGGAGCACATACTCGTAATGTCCGTATTACAATCACTTGACACAACCGGGAGTTAATCTTCCATGATTGTGTCATTGATGTAATTCTTCAATCATCGCCACCAAGCTACAAAGGCTTTGTGATGAACTATAATATGCAAGGGTTAGTAAAGACTATACCGAGCTCTTCGCAATGCTAAAAGTCATGGAGGTAGAAATCAAGAAGGAGCATCAAGTGTTGATGGTCAATAAGATCACTAGTTTCAAGAAGAAAGGCAAAGGGAAGAAGAAGGAATCTCAAGAAGAACAGCAAGTTGTCGTCAGAGAAGAAACCCAAGTCTCGACCCAAACTCGAAACTGAGTGCTTCTACCGCAAGCGTGATCGGTCACCGAAGCGAACTGCCCCAAGTATTTGGCGGATAAGAAGGATGGCAAGGTGAACAAAGGTATATGTGATATACATGTTATTGATGTGTACCTTACTAGAGCTCGCAGAGAAACCGGTATTTGATATCGGTCTGCTGCTAATATTTGCAACTCAAACAGGACTACGGATTGCTTAACACCGCAAAGGACGAGGTGATGATGCTGGGAAATGGTTCCAAAGTCGATGTGATCGCGGTCGGCACGCTTACCTCTACATCTACCTTCGGGATTAGTTTTAGACCTAAATAATTGTTATTTGGTGCTCGTGCATTGAGCATGAACATTATATCCGGATCTTGTTTGATGCGAGACTGATATTCATTTAAATCGAGAATAATGGTTGTTCTATTTATATGAGTAATATCTTTTATGGTCATGCACCCTTGAAGAGTGGTCTATTTTTGATGAATCTCTATAGTAGTGATACACATATTCATAATGTTGAAGCCAAAAGATGCAGAGTTGATAATGAATGATAGCAACTTATTTGTGGCACCGCCGCTTAGGTCATATCGGTGTAAAGCGCATGAAGAAACTCCATACTAATGGACTTTTGGAGTCACTTGATTATGAATCACTTGGCACTTATGTAACCGTGCCTCATGGGCAAGATGACTAGAACCCTGCTCTCCTGAGATTATGGAGAGAGCAACAGATTTGTTGGAAATCATACATACTGTATGTATGTGGTCCGATGAATGTTGAGGCTCGTATGATATCGTTATTTGCTCACCTTCACAGATGATTTAAGCAGATATGGGTATATCTACTTAATGAAACATAAGTCCTAAACATTTGAAAAGTTCAAAGAATTTCAGAGTGAAGTTGAAAATCATCGTAATAAGAAAATTAAATTTCTACGATCCGATCGTGGAGGTGAATATTTGAGTTACAAGTTTGGTCTACATTTGAAACAATGCGGAATAGTTTCGAACTCACGCCACCCGAACACCACAACAGAATGGTGTGTCCGAGCATCGTAATCGCACTTTGCTAGATATGGTGCGATCTATGATGTCTCTTACAGATTTACCGCTATCGCTTTTGGGGTTATGCTTTGAGACGGCCGCATTCACATCGAATAGAACACCATCAAATCCGCTGAGACGACACCTTATGAACTATGGTTTAGCAAGAAACCAAAGTTGTCGCTTTCTTAAAGTTTGGGGATGCGATGCTTATGTGAAAAGCTTCAACCTCGATAAGCTCGAACCCAAATCGGAGAAATGTGTCTTCACAGGATACCCAAAGGAAATAGTGGGTACACCTTCTATCACAGATCCAAGGCAAGACATTTGTTGCTAAGAATGGATCCTTTCTAGAGAAGGAGTTTCTTCTCTAAAGAAGTGAGTGGGAGGAAATTAGAACTTGATGAGGTAATTGTACCTCTCTCCTTACTTGAAAGTAGTTTGTCGCAGAAACCGGTTCTCGAGACATCTACACCAAATAGTGAGGAAGTTGATGATATTGATCATGAAACTTCAGATCAAGTTACTACGTAACCTGAGATCAAACCAGAGTAAGATCCACACCGAGTGGTACGGTAATCCTGTCTCGAAGTCATGCTACTAGATCATGATGAACCCACGAACTATGAAGAAGCGATGGTGAGCCCAGATTCCACAAAATGGCTTGAGGCCATGAAATCTGAGATGGGATCCATACGTATGAAAACAAAGTATGGATTCTTTGGTTGACTTCGCCGAGGGTCGGCAAGCAATAGAAAACAAGTGGATCTTCAAGAAGAAGACCGACGCCGACGGTAATGTTACATCGCTCATTAAAGCTCGACTTGTCGCAGCGGGTTTTCGAAGTTCAAGGGATTGACTACGATGAGACCTTCTCACCAGAAGCGATGCTTAAGTCTGTCCTGAATCATGTTTGCAATTGCCGTGATTTTATGATTATGAAATTTGGCAAATGGATGTAAAGACTGCATCTCTGAATGGATTTCTGGAAGAAGAGTTGTATATGATGCAACCAAGGTTTTATCGATCCAAAGGAGCTAATAAAGTATGCAAGCTCCAAATGATCCATTTATGGACTGGTGCAAGCATCTCGAGTTGAATAAACGCTTTGATAGTGTGATCAAAGATTTGGGTTCATATATGACTTTGGAGAAGCCTCAGATTTACAAGAAAGGAGAGGGAGCTCAGAGCATTTCTGATATTATATGTAGATGACATATTAC